>SJYC01075553.1:0-23628 GCA_006408675.1 Madoqua kirkii | reverse complement strand
TTTTAATAAAAGTTTCCCAACTATAAAAAGCCAACAGCTATTTTTGTTTGAGATCATAACAACTTTAGACATGACATTTATAACATTTATTTTATTCCTTCCATTTCAACAATATGTTCATGGACTCTATGAACCAATATGTTCATAGACTGGACTCTATGAACCAGGTTGGATTTTATCATTAAAAATGTGCATACAAACATGATTAAATTATAGGACTGTGATCATTTATGTTAATCACCATGCTTCTAATTATACTATAGAAGAAAAAATGCTAAATCATCATGAGGAACTCATTTGCACAAAAAGAAATATTTTGTTTGTATAGACAGAACCGTAATGTGGTCTCACATCCTTAAATTTATACATTTTGCTCTTTCAAAATACAATCTTTGGTATAATGGTATCAATGTTGATAAAATAAACTATCAGAACCATGGATGTATAGCTATTAATGAGCTCTCCATGGTCACAAAAACAAATGAATTCTAGACGTTTCATTCCATCTTACATGTGGTAATATAGGCATACCTCATTTTATTTCATTTCACTTTATTGTGCTCTGCAGATATTGTTTTGCTTTTTAAAAATTGAAGGGTTGTGGTGACCCTGCATCAAGCTAATCTATTAGAGTCATTTTTCTGAAAGTACTGTTTATATTAACTTAAGTACATTGGTTTTAGACATAATACTATTTCACACTTAATAGACCACAGGATAGTGTAAAATAGTTTTTATGTGCACTGACAAACCCCTAAATGTGTGTGACTTTCTGTAGAGTTATCTTTTTCTTGTAGTGAGGTATGTCTGTACTCTTTTCGTTGCAAAAAATACGAAAGTTATTGAAGTGTGTAAAATATTTACTTAGACTCTGTTGAGTAATCATTTTGTCTTTTGCATAAAGGCATTATTTAAATTTGTTAGGAGATTTCTTAATCCATAAAAAGAAAATTAATTATACCAATTCTTTTTTTAACTAAAAAAATTTTTTTTGGACCACTTTGTGTGGCATATGGGATCTTCGTTCCTTAACCAGGGATCAAACCCATGTCTCCTGCATTGGAAGCACAGGGTCTTAACCACTAGACCACCGCAGAAGTCCCTAAACATAAATTCCTGACTATAATACAAGCTGATCATTTCACACTTACTGCATAATCCATTGTCACAGTTACCAGGGCAGCTGCCACACGGTGTTCCTTGTTGGTAAGGGGTATTCTTTTTACTCACGTTATTACCACTGCAATTTAAAACACACAATGTTAAATACTTTTCACTTTGCTGTTTAGTTGCCAAGAGCAACATCCATCACTCAATGTATGTTAAGTTATTAAATGTTTTTAGTTATGTTAACAAAACTGAAAAATTACAATTCCCAACATTTAGATGATTTAGATAACATCCAAATTAAGGAGACACTTCATACACATTGACCCATCTCCTTGACTCTAATTCTTCAGGCTGAGCAACTAAGTTGGCATAATTAGTTTAAAGCTTTCAGAGTACATTTTTGTGGCAACATATTTTTCATCTCCTAGTTGTTGTTTAGTAGCTGAGTTGTGTCTAACTCTTTGTGACCCCATGGACGGTAGCTTGCTAGGCTCCTCTGCCCATGGGATTTCCCAGGCAAGAATACTAGAGTGGGTAGCCTTTCCCTTCTCCAGGGAATCTTCCCAACCCAGGGACTGGACCGAGGTCTCCTGCAATTGCAGGCAGATTCTTTACCATCTGAGCCACCAGGGAAGTCTCAATCAAACTGGTAAGGCTGCTCCCCTCAATGAGCTGACTAGTAGTAAACATATCCCTTACAGAGACAGGGGAAGGTCCTGGTGGTAGGGGGTTGCAGTGTGAAAAAGAATACTCAATGTTACAATATAATTTTATATTTAAAAGGAGATAAATACCATAAATTCTCTACTATGAACTAGGGACAACAAAGCTCCCATATATATGTCCCATTAAATATACATATTTTTAATTTCTAGATGATGTTCTGATACTTCAGTGATTTATGATGTGTATGTCTGTGGACCTAAAAAGCTAGGGAAGGCTTGTGAGTTTCCAGAGGTGGTATGTGAGAGATTTTTATATTTACTAAAAATAGAACATTAGTTTTAAAAGTTTTGATAAACACCAATATCCTGGGTATAATCATTTACAGTGACTAACTTGTAATTCACTGATGATCATTATCCTATTGACTTGTTTATGTAATTCACTGGAAAATACACGGGAATCCAAACCTCAGCAGTGTCAAGGGGGTCAGGGCCCAAGGCAATGTATCTGCATCTCAGGCTCCCTGCACAGAACACTGCAGGACGCGTGGTGGCTGCCTTTGGAGAAATGATGACACAGATACAAAAGTGTTCCTGAGGTTCTCTCACACCTGCTTTTCCTCATTATTCACGCCAGCTCTCACTTCAAATGCTTGGCTCCAAATGCCTCGTCTCTCATGGCAAGGCAGTGAGTTTGGATACATTCTCCATCCTTCCCCCCATTTCTGTGTGGTCCTTCTATGTATAGTAGCTGTTCCATCAGCCTGCATGTCTCCTTCAGGAGGACCTGCTCTGTATGCAGGTGCAGATTCATTGTCTCCATGGGAGGAGATCAGTTCAGCATCTTCTTAGGCCTCAGTTGTTCTTCTCCAAATGACCTGCCAATTCTGTTAATACTAAACTCCAATAGGTGTTTGCAGGAAGATGACTTTGGAGGCCGTACTCCTCCAACAGGAAGTCCATGTGCCTGTTTACCTATGGTGGCTTAGTCAGTAAGTCATGTCTGACTCTGGTGACCCCCCATGGACTGCAGGCCCACAGACTCCTCTGTCCATGGGATTTTCCAGGCAAGAATACTGGATTGGGTTGCCATTTCCTTCTCCAGGGGATCTTCTCAACCCAGGGATTGAACCCAGGTCTCCTGCATTGCAGGCAGAGTCTTACCAACTGAGCCATCTACAGTATTAAGTAAATCCTGTAGGAGGCTTGTTTTGGGGGACCCTTTGCCTGTAGTAATAACGAATTCCAAGTTTTAAAAGAAATCAAGACTAACAGATATTTTAAGGCTAGGTCTTCATTGTATTTGTAGGCTTTGTTCTGGATAACTTCAAACATTTGCTTACTGAAAAGCATGTTTCCTGCTATAAATAAAGTCATTAAGGATTGTTCATTATGGAGTTTTTTGTGAAAACTTCTGAGAAACAAAAGCTTAAGCTGTTACCTTTTCTGAGACTCTGAAATGTATTAAGGATCTCTTGAAAAACCTTTGAGACCTCAAAGAATGAGTCATTTCTAATGATAATAACTTGCATGGTTTTTAAGATAGGTAGGAGTTGGAACATTTTAGCAGAAAGGGCTGAAATCACAATTTACTATCTATTATCTTCTACTCCACTACTACTGCTTAGCCAACAAGCTTCCACCTTCCTAAGATGTGAAATTAGCAAGAATTACTGACACAAAATCTAGAGAAATGTATATAACATGTGGTCAGGGAATAACCTTGAGCTCTAGGGAAAGGGAATTGAAAGAAGAGATATCAGCTCATAACCGAGGAAAGTGTTTCAGGAACTGAGAACTCAATCTCTTTTTTGGTAAGCTGAATGTATCTCATTTTAATAAGCATTTCCAAAAATTTATCCCTTCCCTTTATTGAAATAGGCTTTTTATTTTGATTGGTTAAATATAAGAGTATTTTAAAATATCAAATTGCCAATGAATTATTGGTATAAAGTTTAAAGTGTATACTTACGCAGGACAATATTGGCAAACATAGTAGTATTTTAGACTCTCTTGATTGGGACAGTAGGCAATTCCACATCCAACTCGGAAAGATGAATACCAGACAAGCTACAAATCCATAAGGGAACACAAGAGAGTACATTAAAGAAGAGGGGTACATATTCAAGTTCAAATAAAGCAAATGTAAAACATCGACTTGTTCTTAGCCATATGCTTTATGGAAATATTTAAACTACTGAAACAAAGTCACAACTTTACAAATATTAAATTCCACGTACATTCACTACCTTGTCCATTTCTATGCTGGAAAAGTACAGAATGTACTTCCTTGCTAAGAATTTGGCAGACCATGGTAAAAAATGGTTTGAAATGAAATACCAGCCAGATGCCAGGATTCTATTACACTCAAGCTCTTCTAAACTGAACACTGGAGTTGGTCATCATTTGGAGAAGCTTCCCCTGTTAGAGCATTTGTGGCTGAAGTTTTTCTTTTGTTCTGCTTACCTGAGTATAATGTCCAACAACTGCACTGGCGCTCTTTGGTCCTGAACCATAGACAAAATTGTGGTGCTCGTCAAACCAGCTTTGGATTGCATCTGCCCAGGCCATAGGGTCGCTTGACATGTACAGATTCTCACCACATTTTGTACCTAAGCAGGAACAGAGCATCATGAAGACAAGAACAAAGCATGCCAAGGTGAGAGAAGCCAACTATATGAACACAAGAATGCTAACCTTCAGACCCTGCCTATATGTTCTAACTGTAATACATGAAAAAAGGGCTTCCATTCCTAATCAATTACAAAGGTAAAGAGAATGCAGATCTACCTAGCCCACTGAGACTGGTCACAGTGTGCAGCCTTGGAATAGGTCAAGAACACTTTATTCTAACAAGGACCTACTGCATAGCACAGGGAACGATATTCAATATCTTGTAATAACTTAGAAGAGAATGTAGAAAAAAGGATACATATATTTATATATATGTATATTTGAATCACCTTACTGTACATCTGAAACTAACACAACATTGTAAATCAACTTTATTTTAATAAAAATTAAAACAAAACAAATCCTCCTCCTGGGCTGTCAAAGATGCCTTCTTTTTCACGCTAAATCCTTTATGTGTATAATGTGTGTACTTTCAGCTTTTTATGATAAGCTTTAGTAAGGCAGAAAACAACTTCTATTATTTCTTCCTGTTACTCACCCTCAATAGTGATTTTTCACATATAAGAGCTAGTATAAAGATTTATGATTATGATTTATGTAAACTTCGGGGAAAAAAAGTTTATAGGCAGTCTTTTTTTTTTTTTCTTTTGGCTGTGCCACGGGGCATGTGGGAATTTAGTTCTCCAAACAGGGGTTGAACCCAAGCCCCCTACACTGGAAGCTGTGAGTGTTAACCACCAGAAGTCCCCAGCAGATAGCCTTTAAGACCTCTAATCAAGAGGCAACTGACATCAGGAGGAAGACAGCTTTTGTTGATCTTTCCTTAATAAATCATAATGTCTCAAAGCCAAACCCTCCTCAGGGAGTTAGGCAGGAAGGACTTTGCAGAAGGTAACATCAGCAAAATGTTGGGAGAGGAAGCTTTGGCCTCTCCT
The DNA here is from genome assembly GCA_006408675.1 of Madoqua kirkii. Lineage (NCBI taxonomy): Eukaryota > Metazoa > Chordata > Mammalia > Artiodactyla > Bovidae > Madoqua > Madoqua kirkii. The sequence continues at coordinate 18,284 of SJYC01075553.1, read as the reverse complement.
AGCCCCAACAGACACACTGACTCAGCAACAATTCATGAACTGATTGCCCTCGTGAGAAATTAAGAAACACATTTTAAGGCTTCATCCTCTGAAGAATATACAACCAGACTCCCTGAAGTCTTTAGGGAAATTGGAAAACTCTCTTGTAAGAGTTCCTACCCTCATCCCAGTGCCATGTAATCAGAAGAGACTCCCTAGCTCCCAGCTTCTCCTTTAATACGGAAAGATAGAAACTAAGAATCTCACAGTAGTCTTGGATTTTTAAGGTCATTTGTTCCAATATTCTACTGAATGCAGTCACTTCTTGTAATTTCATCATAATGCTTGCATACAATATAAACAATAATAATTCTGCTGAAATAACAGGTAAGCTATTCACTGCTTTTAAACTGGGCTTGTCTATGTACATATCATGCTTGATAATGTAAAATATTTTATGTAACATTTATGCATACAAGTTTTTTCTTCCATGGTTTTTATGATCCTTGATATGTCTTATAATTTTTTTGAGTCTATTATTCTATACATTATAGGCACATAGTCTATATGAAATATTTGACAGTTTGTTTTCAGAAATGTATAAAATGAATCAACACACCCAAAATATCAATCCGATTTTAAAAAGCTTATATATTTTTAGTGTAAAATTTAGGAACAATTCAACATATTTTAATACATTTTGGGAATGCAAAATAAATGGATTTCAAAACACCAAACATCTACACAAAAAAGGCAAAGGGTGAGAAATTAGGAAGCCTGGTTAATTTTCCAATGTATGACACTCTTTCCTGTTATGTTTTTGCATAATACATTCCTTCACATCCTTATTTTTTAGTCTTGAAAATTGGAAAAATGATTACGCATGACCTCTTTACCATGAGCTGGTCAAGAGGAACAAATGAGATGGTGCTTAAGAAATAAATCTGCATAATGGAAACAATCAACAAACAGTATAGCACTTTTCTGTGTACATATGTATCTCTCTATATACAGACACTTTATTTTAAAAATACAGTCATATATTTATTTGCAAAGTCTTCTTAGTACAATGCCCCAGAATGGTCTATCTTATTTGTCCAGTATGTTATTTGCTCATTTATTCAGAAAACATTGACTGATTTACGTACTGGTCTTTCTTTCATCTGGATTGCTGTGTTCTAAAGTGCACTTGTTTGCCCACTTCTGGGCATTTGCTGTCGCTTCTCTGCTCCATTCCTAAACGTCCCAAGAAAAACAAAATACACAAAGATTCAACGCCAGTGAAGTACACGCTTTAAAATCTAATTTGTAGGTTGATTTTGCACTACTTTAAAACTTCTGTAGATAGGTTAGGTTGGCCAAAAAGTTATATTATCATCTAAGTTATAATATTATCTGTCATTGGTATTAAAATATCTTTTTATTTGCATATGTGTGTTTTTATCTGCCCCAGTGGCAGCTACCATACAAAGACAAGTCCCCAGGTGATATATTTAATGAAAGAAACAACTAAGATAATACAATAGTATCTGACTATGATAGCATAGCAGACACACCTAAGATCTTTTAGTAATGGTGCTACTCTTAATACTAATTAACATGTGAGCGAGTGTAACTACATTTCAATGGTAATAAGCAGACACAAGTTATTGCCAATCCATTTGTAGCCCACTGTGTCCATATGGGAGGTGATAGGTTTTATGGACTATTTCCTGGAAAATGGGCTGTTATAATATTCACCCTAAAAGGCATCGATTTGCTCATTTTTGACTGAGGAAGATAGTGAACAAAAAAAATGTAATGATTTCACATTTGATGTCTGAAAATTTGGCTTCTAGGTCTGCCTCCCAATTTCATTGCCTTATAACTTTGACAAGCTATTCAACCATTATAAAGGGAAACTCACTTCTGCCCTGCCCATGACACAGCTAAATGAAATTAAAAAAAATAGGATGGAAATTTGTAACCCACAAAATTTTTAAGACAGGTGAGTTACCAGCTGCTTTCTCTTACCAACTGGCCCACACTACTTTCTTTATATTTCTGCTTCTTACCATTTTTAGCATATTGCTGGCAGGTGGAGAGACTGATTTCCTTAGTTCATTGTGTTTATTTACAATTTCTCTTTGGACTTGAGTGTGAGTGGTTATCAAAGCAGTAAAGGATGGATCCTAAAGAAAAATAAAAGTAAGGTTATTTTTTAAAACATTTTTTAAAAATTGCATTTAAGAGGCAATAAGTAAAAGAACTGGGGATTACTTTACAAAATGTTCCATTCAGGGCACTGTGAATTGGTAAGCATTGTAAATAAACTGAGCCAAAGTTATGACAAATAGGAAAGAGATAGTTTGAAGCTTTGAGAATGGGGGTGTTAAGTGTTTTTAATTAAAAACTCTTTTGAGGCCACAAAGGCCAATTTCGAGTTTCAGGGGAACTCTCAATGTGATTTTTCTCAATATATGAGTGATAACGCTTTATAATATTTTATAATTTGCCTACAAAAGCATACAACAAGAACATTAAGACAGATTTATCCACATGCTGCAGCAGGGGGATAAGAGCGGGACTCAAGAATCACCCTGGACTTTAAGGGTAAGTTTGATCTGACGTGGTATCAGTTCTTAGAGAAGGAGTGTCTGAGTTCAGTGAAGTCGCTCAGTTGTGTCCAACTCTTTGCGACCCCATGATTCACAGCACGCCAGGCCTCCCTGTCCATCACCAACTCCCGGAATTTACTCAAACTCATGTCTATTGACTCGGTGATGCCATCCAGCCATATCATCCCCTGTCGTCCCCTTCTCCTCCTGCCTTCAATCTTTCCCAGGGTCAAGGTCTTTTCAAATGAGTCAGCTCTTTGCATCAGGTGGCCAAAATATTGGAGTTTCAGCTTTAGTATCAGTCCTTCCAAAGAACACCCAGGACTGATCTCCTTTAGGATGGACTGGTTGGATCTCCTTGCAGTCCAAGGGACTCTCAAGAGTCTTCTCCAACACCACAGTTCAAAAGCATCAATTCTTCAGTGCTCAGCTTTCTTCACAGTCCAACTCTCACATCCATACATGACCACTGGAAAAACTATAGCCTTGAGTAGACGGACCTTTGTCGGCAAAGTAATCTCTCTGCTTTTTAATATGCTATCTAAGGTGGTCATAACTTTCTTTCCAAGGAGTAAGCTTCTTTTAATTTCATGGCTGCAATCACCATCTGCAGTGATTTTGGAGCACCCCCCCCCACCTTCAATCTTTCCCAGCATCAGGGTCTTTTCCAATGAGTCAGTTCTTTGCATCAGGTGGCCAAAGTATTGGAGTTTCAGCTTCAGCATCAGTCCTTCCAATGAATATTCAGGACTGATTTCCTTTAGTATGGACTGGTTAGATCTCCTTGCAGTCCAAGGGACTCTCAAGAGTCTTCTCCAACACCACAGTTCAAAAGCATCAATTCTTCAGTGCTCAGCTTTCTTCACAGTCCAACTCTCACATCTATACATGATCACTGGAAAAACCATAGCAACTAAAATAACCTATTAATCAAGACTGCCAAGAGAAATAGCAATAACCTCAGATACGCAGATAAACTAAAGAGCCTCCTGATGAAAGTGAAAAAGGACAGTGAGAAAGTTGGCTTAAAACTCAACATTCAGAAAACTAAGATCATAGTGCCTGGTCCCATCACTTCATGGCAAATAGATGGGGAAACAATGGAAACAGTGGCAAACTTTATTTTGGGGGGCTCCAAAAGTTACTGCAGATAATGATTGCAGCCATGAAATTAAAAGATGCTTGCTCCTTGGAAGGAAAGTTATGACCAACCTAGACAGCATATTAAAAAGCAGAGACATTACTTTGCCAACAAAGGTCCGTCTAGTCAAGGCTACCCTTTTTCCAGTAGTCATGTATGGATGTGAGAGTTGAACTATAAAGAAAGATGAGCACTGAAGAACTGATGCTTTTGAACTGTGGTATTGGAGAAGACTCTTGAGAGTGCCTTGGACTGCAAGGAGATCCAACCAGTCTATCATAAAGGAGATCAATCCTGGGTGTTCATTGGAAGGACTGATGTTGAAGCTGAAACTCCAATACTTTGGCCATCTGATGCAAAGAGCTAACTCATTTGAAAAGACCCTGATGCTGGGAAAGATTGAGGCCAGAAGATGGGGACGACAGAGGTTGAGATGGTTGGATGGCATCACCAACTCAGTAGACAAGAGTTTGAGTAAACTCCAGGAGTTGGTGATGGACAGGGAGGCCTGGCGTGCTGAGGTTCATGGGGTCACAGAGTCAGACACAACTGAGCGACTGAAATGAACTGAACTGAACTGAACTGATACAGTTAGTCAGAAGTACAGTAGTTCTGGAGGTTTTGCCCATACACATGAGTGTTGTCTAAAATATGTCTTCTTTATAGCAGTTAGACCCTGCCACCACTGTGCTTGGCTGAGTTCACAAATCTGTTCTGGCCTGTAGCTTGCCTGTCACTTCTCTGGCTCTCCTCTCCTGTTAAGATTTGTTTCCTGGCAGTAATTAAAACCTTGTGCCACTGTGATAGCTGCTGCCAGTGCTGCTGGAACCACCATAGCCATGTTGGTTTCCTGGTTTGGCAAAGTATTGGCCTCCACTACCATAGGGATCAGAACTTCTGCCTCCAAAGTTTTCTCCTTTCATAGAACCCAAATTTGAAGATTGATTGTTGTAACTGCCAAAATCATTGTCCAGAATTGCTTCGATGATTACCAATCCATTATAGCCATCTCACTGCCACCATATCCACCTCTTCACAGTTTCCACCAAAGCCACTTCAATCACTGACGTTTCCTCCATGACCAAAGTTGTCATTCCCACCAAACCATCTCCACGACTACCACCAAAGTTTCCAGGACCACTTCCACCTCCTTGGCTGGACGAAGACTAGCCACCTCTTGCTTGCGTAGGGCTTTTCTAACTTCACATTTATGGCCCTTCACAGTGTGGAATTTATGAATGACAGTCTTGTCTATAGAGTCATGGTCATCAGAGGTTACAAAAGCAAAGCCTTGGTTTTTGCCACTGCCTCGGTCAGTCACGATTCATATCACTTCAGTTTTCCCATACTGTTCAAAATAATCTCTTCAGTGAAGTTCTTCAGTATCTTCTTTAATGCCACCAACAAAAACCTTTTTCACAGTTATGGGTACCAGGTCTTTGAGAATCTTTTTTTGAGATGGTTCTCTTGGGTTCCATGACTCTCTCATCCACCTTGTGTGGCCTTACATTTTGGCTGTGTCCACCTCCTCCGTAGTGGCATATTTGACGAACTAGAAGCCTCGGAATGCTTAGTGTTTGGATGCCTTATTACCACAAGTCTATGAGCATTCCCCATTACTCAGAATGGCTCCTCAGGCTCTCATTGGTTGTATCAAAGCTCGTCCCTCCAAGAGGAACTTCTGCAGCTGTTTGGGTTCCTTGGGAGACTCTGACTTAGACATGATGGCAGCAGAGCCAGGGAGACTTCAGCAATGCTGACTCAGCTGCATTCATGGGCAGAAAGAAATAATCTAATGAATATATCTCTAAGAGAAAAAAGTGTTAGTCGCTTAGTCCTGTCTGGCTTTCCAGGCAAGAATACTGGAATACTTTGCCATTCCCTTCCCCAGGGGAATTTTCCAAGCCAGGTTTCAAACCCCACCATCCCTCATTGCAGGCAGGTTCTTTACCATCTGAGCCACCAGGGAAGCCAGTTTTTAAATCAGTATTTTTCAACATATAATGATAATGCACTTTTGTAATGTTTCACAGCATCCAAAATCAAGCACTTTAAAGTGCTTGGAAGAAGCAGAACTTCTCAGAGAAAAAAATGTTTCAGGAAAACATCCTCTCTAATTACATTAAAGAAACAAGCCGAAATACGGTGCTAACTTCATTATTTCTCCCCCAAAGAAATTGAACTTGACTTCAGTTTTATTGGCAGACTTGATATGTGTGAGTTTACTCACCAGCTCATTGATGTGAGCAGTTATATTTAGAGTAGACAAAAGTAATGAATACAGAGAAGAGGTGGCAGTTGGGAAGTAGCAAACAGGACATTTTAGTCATTAAACCTGCATAGACTGTGTCAAGCTTTTACCTGAATACCTCCAAGGACTTTACAACTGTTATCTATTAAATCTACCCGACCCTGATGCAAGAAGGATAATGGAATCGGTTTCGGACTTAGAAAAAGAAATACCTCTAACAGGAAAAAAAAAAAGAAGAAGAAGAAGAAGAAGAAGACTCCTCTTTACTGAATGAGCTAAGGACAGGGAAGAGCACAGAGCCTTGTTCCAAGGTGGTGGCCTCTAAACCTCAGACAGTGTCAGCTAGTTAACTTCAAATACACCAGTCACAGGGAAGAAAGGAGAGAGATTTAGCTAACATTCACCCAACTTTTGATATTCTCAATTGTCACATATAACACAATCTTCTTTTATACCCCACAATATGTGACACATGGTAGGTACTCCATATTTTGTTTTGCTTTTTTGCATTTTTAACATTTTGAGGCATACATGACATACTATAAAATTCACCCATTTAAAATATGCAAAATGTCTACACCTGTGGCTGATTCATGTCAATGTATGGCAGAACCAATACAGTACTGTGAAATGGAATAAGCATTAAACAAAAATAAAAATTAAAAAAAATATGCAAAATGATTTTTAGTAAATTTATATGCATGCATGCTCAGTCACTTCAGTCATGTCCTACTCATTGTGACCCCATGAACTGTAGCCCACCAAAGTCTTCTGTCCGTGGAATTCTCCAGGCAAGAATACTACAGTGAGTTGCCATGCCCTTCTGCAGGGGATCTTCTCAACCCAGGGTTCAAACTTTGCCTTCTGCAAGGAGGCAAATTTGTTAATACTGAGCCACCAGGGAAGCCCAAATTTGTAAAGTGACACAGTATCACCACATTCCAGATATAGCAACTTTTTACCATTCTCAAAATTCTATTCTGTCCCTGGTCAATTCCCTTTCCCTCCCCTAGTCCCAAGCAAACACTGATCTTTGCATTTTTTAGACATTTTGTATAAATTGAATAGCACACTATGTAATATTTTGTCTCTGAATTCTTTCACTTTGAATGTTCTTTAGGTTCATTCATGATTTTGCATGGAATAGTCTTTTTTTTTTCATTTTTATTGTTGGATAGTATTTGTTCATATGAATATGCCACATCATGTTTATTTCTTCACCAGTTAGCTAACCCTGGACTGTTTGCATTTTTTGTCCATTACGAATGAAGTCCCTATGAACTGCATTACGATTCTCATGAACATATGTTATTTTTCTCCAGGATATATACCAAGGAATGAAATTACTAGGTCAAGTGACAATCATAAGTTTAGCATTGTTTTCCAAGACAACTGTACCATTTTGCATTACCACAAGGGTATGAGGGTTCCAGTTTCTGCTCATTTTCTCCAACATTTAGTATTTTCAATGATTTTTTACTATAGTTAATTTAGTGGGTGTATGTTTAGCTGTATATTATTGTGTGTGTATTTCATGGGTAGCTTTATGGACATATAATTAAGATACAATAAACTGAGTATGTTTAAAGTATATAATTTGTTAAGTTTTGACATATGCATCATAATCATCACAATCAAGACAACAACGATATCCATCCCCAACAAAAGTTTAATTTTGCCCCCAGGTAATTCCTCTCTCTGCTGCTGCTGTTGCTAAGTCTCTTCAGTCATGTCCGACTCTGTGCGACCCCATAGACGGCAGCCCACCAGGCTCCTCTGTCCCTGGGATTCTCCAGGCAAGAATACTGGAGTGGGTTGCCATTTCCTTCTCCAATGTATGAAAGTGAAAAGTGAAAGTGAAGTCACTCAGTTGTGTCCGACTCTTAGCAACCCCGTGGACTGCAGCCTACCAGGCTCCTCTGTCCATGGGATTCTCTAGGCAAGAGTACTGGAGTGGGTTGCCATTGCCTTCTCCAGTTCCTCTCTCATACTTTGCCATCTCTACTCTGTAGCCAGGAAAGAGCTGACTTGTTTTCTATGAGTTAGCTGCATTTCCTAGAATTTTATATTTAAAAAATTAATGTACATTTTCACCTGGCTAATATCACCCAGCATAGTTATTTTGAGTTTTATTTATGCTATTGAGTCTATCATAACTCAGTCTTCTTTATTGTTGAAGAGTATTTCATTGTGGGGACTTTAGTTTACAAATTTACCAATTGAAAAGCATTTAGGGTTATTTTTACCCAATTTTGGCTATTATAAATAAAGTTTCTATGAACATTAAGTCTAAAACTTTGTTCATATGTTTACATTTCTCAAGAGTGAACATCAATACCTAAGTTCCTCTCTCATACTTTGCCATCTCTACTCTGTAGCCAGGAAAGAGCTGACTTGTTTTCTATGAGTTAGCTGCATTTCCTAGAATTTTATATTTAAAAAATTAATGTACATTTTCACCTGGCTAATATCACCCAGCATAGTTATTTTGAGTTTTATTTATGCTATTGAGTCTATCATAACTCAGTCTTCTTTATTGTTGAAGAGTATTTCATTGTGGGGACTTTAGTTTACAAATTTACCAATTGAAAAGCATTTAGGGTTATTTTTACCCAATTTTGGCTATTATAAATAAAGTTTCTATGAACATTAAGTCTAAAACTTTGTTCATATGTTTACATTTCTCAAGAGTGAACATCAATACCTAGGCTGGAACATAGCTGAGTGTATATTTAACTCTTTAAGAAATTGCTAAATTGTTTTCCAAAATGTTCTCCCCCAAGGTGCTAGAATACTAGTTACTGCATTTTCACTAACACTTGATATAATCAATCTTTTTTAATTTAAGGCATTCCAATAAGTGTGTAGTGTGTAGTGATATATCACTGTGGTTTTATTCACATTAGTGACTACTAATGTTGGGCTTCCCTGTGGCTCCATGGTAAAGAATCAACCCATCAATGCAACAGACATGGGTTCGATCCCTGGATCAGACAATCCTCTGGAGAAAGAAATGGCAGCACACTCCAGGATTCTTGCCTGGGAAATCCTATGACCAGAGAAACCTGGTGGGCTACAGTCCATCGGGTTGCAAGGGTCAGATATGATTTAGTGACAAAAAAGACAAATAACAATGATGTTGATGTTAAACATCTTTTCATGTCCCTTTATGAGAAATATTTGCAAACTAATATCAAGATTCTTAAGTTAGTCCCATCGGCAAAAGTCCTTTTTGACATGAAAAGTAACATATTCACAGGTTCTGGGAACAAGGACATGTACATATTTGGTTGGGAGGGGGACTTTATTCTAACACACTTGGTATCCCATAAATTTTGGTATATTTTTGGTTGTGGTGATGATTTAGTCACTAAGTCACGTTTGACTCTTGCAGCTCCATGGACTGTAACCCACCAAGCTCCTCTGTCAATGGGATTTCCCAGGCAAGAATTCTGGAATAGGTTACCAGTTCCTTCTCCAATGTTATATTTTAATTTTCATTCTATCCTAAATACTTTCTCATTTCTTTTTTGAAATCTTCTTAGACCCAGAGGTTTTATTTAAAAGTGTGCAATAATGTTCCAAATGTTTATAAGTTAGTCAAAGGCTTTGGCATAGTCAATAAAGTCAATAAATGTCTTTAGATCAATAATGTTTAGGGTCAGTCAAACTGCATTCAATATTCTAGTAAAATTATTCTGTTATAGGTAGATTTTATTGTTTACTCAAAAGACTGCATTAAAAAAAAATCTCCAAGGCCATTTGAAGGAAGCAAAACCATCCAATCAGTGTACCATTCCTGGTGTTGTTCCTTTTAGTAACAGAAATATAATTGATAAGGTATTAAACCAGGTGCAGATATTCTTGGTGTATCATTGTGTATGTGTGTGTGTGTGTGGGGGGGGGGAGGGTTGAGTCCTAAACCTGGAGGTGGAGTAGGGTATGTGAATTGTTCTCACAAAGTCTAACAATTGGATAGCCTAAATTTACAAAAAAGGCTGGTATTACATGAGCATGGGTAAAATTTTAAAGTGTAGGTCTGAACAGATGGGGTACTTTGTTGACTTTGCCTTGACATGCTCCTCTAGTATTGAGTCCCATCAGTTCAGTTCAGTCACTCAGTCATGTCTGACTCTTTGAGAGTCTATGGACTGCAGCACACCAGGCCTCCCTGTCCATCACCAGCTCCTGGAGTTCACTCAAACTCATGTTTATTGAGTCGTTGATGCCATTCAACCATCTCACCCTCTGTTGTTCCCTTCTCCTGCCTTCAATCTTTCTCAGCACCAAGGTCTTTTCAAATGAGTCCGTTCTTCGCATCAGGTGGCCAAAGTATTGGAGCTTCAGTTTCAGCATCAGTCCTTCCAATGAACACCCAGGACTGATCTCTTTTAGGATGGACTGGTTGGATCTCCTTGCAGTCCAAGGGACTCTCAAGAGTGTTCTACAACACCACAGTTCAAAAGCATCAATTCTTTGGCGCTCAGCCTTCTTTAGAGTCCAACTCTCACATACACGCATGACCATAGCTTTGACTAGGTGGACCTTTGTTGGTAAAGTAATGTCTCTGCTTTTTAGTATGCTGTCTAGGTTTCTTATAGCTTTTCTTCCAAGGAGCAAGCGTCTTTTAATTTCATGGCTGCAGTTACCATCTGTAGTGATTTTGGAATAACTCCTCCCTGCTCTCAAAAAAAAAAAAAAAAAGTCTATTATTGTTTCCACAGTTTCCCACCTATTTAACATGAAGTGATGGGACCAGATGCCATAATCTTAGTTTTATGAATGTTGAGTTTAAAGCCAACTTTTCACTCTCCTCTTTCACTTTCATCAAGAGGCTCTTTAATAATTCTTCACTTTCTGCCGTAAGGGTGGTGTTATCTGTGTTTCTGAGGTTATTGACATTTCTCCTGGCAATCTTGATTCCAGTTTGTGCTTCATCCAGCTCAGCATTATGCATGATGTATTCCGCATATAAGCTAAATAAGCAGGGTGACAATATACAGCCTTGACGGATTCCTTCCCCAATTTGGAATCCATCTGTTGTTCCATATTTAACTGTTGCTTGTTGACCTGTATACATGTTTCTCAAGAGGCAGGTAAGGTCATCTGGTATTCCCATATCTTAAAGAATTTTCCATAGTTTGTTGTGATCCACACAGTCTAAGGCTTTGATGTGGTCAACAAAGCAGAAGTAGATGTTTTTTTGAAACTTGCTTGCTTTTTTTGATGATCCAACAGATGTTGGCAATTTGATCTCTGCTTCCTCTGCCTATTCTAAATCCAGATTGAACATCTGGAAGTTCTTGGTTCATGTACTCTTGAAGTCTGGCTTGGAGAATTTTGAGCATTACTTTGCTAGCATGTGAGATGAAAGTTATGAACAACCTAGACAGCATATTAAAAAGCAGAGAGATTCATGCTTTTTAATGCATCATCGACTCAAAGGACATGAGTTTGGGTAGGCTCTGGGAGTTGGTAAGTGCAGGCGGCTGTGAGAGCCAGCGCACTAAGCACAGGCGGCTGGGCTCGATAAAGGACAGAAATGGTCTGGACCTAACAGAAGCAGAAGATATTAAGAGGTGGCAAGAATACATGGAAGAACTGTACAAAAAAGATCTTCACAAACCAGATAATCATGATAATGTGATCACTAATCTAGAGCCAGATACTTTGGAATGTGAAGTCAAGTGGGCCTTAGAAAGCATCACTACGAACAAAGCTAGTGGAGGTGATGGAATTCCAGTTGAGCTGTTTCAAATCCTGAAAGACGATGCTGTGAAAGTGCTCAATATGCCAGCAAATTTGGAAAACTCAGCAGTGGCCACAGGACAGGAAAATGTCAGTTTTCATTCCAATCTCAAAGAAAGGCAATGCCAAAGAATGCTCAAACTACCGTACAATTGCACTCATCTCACATGCTAGTAAACTAATGCTCAAAATTCTCCAAGCCAGGCTCTAGCAGTATGTGAACCGTGAACTCCTTGATGTTCAAGCTTGTTTTAGAAAAGGCAGAGAACCAGAGATCAAATTGCCAACATCTGCTGGATCATCAAAAAAGCAAGAGAGTTTCACAAAAACATCTATTTCTGCTTTACTGACTATGCCAAAGCCTTTGACTGTGTGGATCACAATAAACTGTGGAAAATTCTGAAAGAGATGGGAATACCAGACCACCTGACCTGCCTCTTGAGAAACCTGTATGCAGGTCAGGAAGCAACAGTTAGAACTGGACATGGAACAACAGACTGCTTACAAATAGGAAAAGGAGTACATCAAGGCTTTATATTGTCACCCTGCTTTTTTAACTTCTATGCAGAATACATCATGAGAAACGCTGCGCTGGAAGAAGCACAAGCTGGAATCAAGATTGCCGGGAGAAATATCAGTAACATCAGATATGCAGATGACACCATCCTTATGGCAGAAAGTGAAGAGGAACTAAAAAGCCTCTTGATGAAAATGAAAGAGGAGAGCAAAAAAGTTGGCTTAAAGCTCAACATTCAGAAAACTAAGATCATGGCATCCAGTCCCATCACTTCATGGCAAATAGATGGGGAAACAGTGGAAACAGTGTCAGACTTTATTTCTTTGGACTCCAAAATCACTGTAGATGGTGATTGCAGCCATGAAATTAAAAGACACTTACTCCTTGGAAGAAAAGTTATGACCAACCTAGATAATATATTCAAAAGCAGAGACACTACTATGCCAACTAAGGTCCATCTAGTCAAGGCTATAGTTTTTCCAGTGGTCATGTATGGATGTGAGAGTTGGACTGTGAAGAAGGCTGAGCGCCGAAGAATTGATGCTTTTGAACTGCGGTGTTGAAGACTCTTGAGAGTCCCTTAGACTGCAAGGAGATCCAACCAGTCCATTCTGAAGGAGATCAACTCTGGGATTTCTTTGGAAGGACTGATGCTAAAGCTGAAACTCCAGTACTCTGGCCACTTCATGCGAAGAGTTGACTCATTGGAAAAGACTGGTGCTGGGAGGGATTGGGGGCAGGAGGAGAAGGGGACGACAGAGGATGAGATGGCTGGATGGCATCACGGACTCGATGGACATGAGTCTGAGTGAACTCCGGGAGATGGTGATGAACAGGGAGGCCTGGCGTGCTGCGATTCATGGGGTTGCAATGTCAGACATGACTGAGTGACTGAACTGAACTGAACTGAGATGAATGCATCTGTGTAGTAGTTTGAACATTCTTTGGCACTGAGTCCCTTTCAAGGTTCTGAAAATACTGTGAACACGGGTCTGACTACATTTTATCACCATCATCTCATCATGCATCCATTTCTCCTGGCTGCTCATTATGTTCCTAAGGGCAGGGACCAATCCTGAATGAAAAATGAACCCAATGACGCGTGTATTTATTAGAGACACAGAGAGGAGGTGATGTAAAGATGGAGGCAGAGACTGTAGTGATGCAGCCACAAGCCAAGGACACCAAGGACTGGTAGAAACCACCAGAAGCTAGGAGAGAGACACGAACAGACTTCCTCTTGATCCTCCAGAGGGAGCATGGCCCTGCTGATACCCGGATTTCACACTTCTGGCCTTCAGAACTGTGAGAGAATAGATTTCTACATGCCAAGCCACCAAAATTGTGTTAATTTCTTTACAACAACCCTAAAGACCTACTACATTTATTTCCCAGATCATTTCATCATGTATCTTATATAAAAATACTGAAATATTTTTCGTTTTTAAAAAATACTACATCTTTGACATTTGGTCCATATTTTATCTTGTTTATGGAAAAGTCAATTTCAAGTCTTCACAACAGCCTTGTGTGACTGACAGCATCCTTAACCTTTCATCTAGATAATTAAGTTCTTTGAGCTATGAGTGATGTACTAGACACTCACTTTTCCTCACTTTTTCTTTTCTCTTTTTCCCATCCCAAAGAGTTCTGGAAAGATTTTTGATTTTAACCTTACCTTTCCTTCGGTGGGGAAAGATGGAAGCAGCACAGCGGTCAGAAACAGCACCACTGGGAGTAAAGCCATTGCTAGAAAGTAAGTCACAGAGAACACAGCTATGCATCAAAACATGTAGTACAGGGACCTCCGACTAAGACGGAAGAACGAATGTAATGATATCGGTTATTTCAACTGAGCTGTGATTCCCAAGTTCATAAGCAATATAACAAAAGAAAACTACCATACAGTGCCAGAGGAATCATAGTTGAACCACCCTATCTCTGATGAAAACAATAAACTAAAGAACTTGACAGTTGCCTTTGAATGATACCTGTACAGGCAAGGGACATACTGTCTTTTCTTCCTGCCCAATTCTATTGCTCCTGAACTCATCAGAAAGAAAATATGAAAAAAAAAACAATTTTTTCACAAATAATTATGATCCTGCATTGATTATTGAAGGCAGGAGGAGAAGGGGATGACGGAGGATAAGATGGTTGGATGGCAAAACTGATTCAATGGATATCAGTAAGCTTCAGGAGATGGTGAAGGACAGAAAAGCCTGGTGTGCTACAGTTCATGTGGTTGCAGGGGTCAGACACAGCTAAGCAACAGAGCAATAGCAACAATTGATTATTCAGTTCCATTGTGGGGAAAGCTTATTTTCAGTGTATACCATCTTTTAGTTTCCTCTTCTCTGTGAAAACTAGATATGTGCACTTTTATTTACAAACAACTCTAATCAAGATTTTAGGGTTGTGACTACACAGAAACAAATGTACACATACTTTATTAGCGGTTATTTCTCCAGTGGAGGCATTAGAAGTGACGTTTATCTTTTTCCTTATACTTGTCTATATTATCAATTTCCCAGTATAGAAAAAAATGCAAATAGAACAGATGTACTGAAAGTCCAGGCTGTTCAAATCTGCTGAATCCATGATAAGGTAGAAAGGTGGTTTAGTGTCTTTTAAAATCACACTTAGTACTGGGTTGCCCAGGTGTCAGAAAACTACATTTTATCACCATCATTTCATCATGCATCCATTTCTTCCTCAATGTGTCAAAAAATCCTTGGTCCTTTAGATGAAGCAACAAGAACTACGTTTAGGAAGAACTCATATTCCCTCTCCACTATTAGTCATATAAACTGCTCAGTTTGTAAATTAAGGAATGATACCTTGATTAGCTCTCTTCCTATGAAATTGGTATTCTCAAATTCTTGGAGGGAAGGAAAATTCTAAGTTATTTATCTGCAGTACTTGTGAAAGTCATTCAGTCATGTCCGACTCTTTGCGACCCCATGAACTATACAGTCCATGGAGTTCTCCAGGCCTGAATACTGGAGTGGGTAGCCTATTACTTTTCCAGGGGATCTTCTCAACCCAGGAATTGAACTGGCATCTCCTGCATTGCAGGTGGACTCTTTACCAGCTGAGCTACCAGGGAAGCCAGTACCTCTTAGGTCTTATTAATTTGTAAAGAGTAGATTGATACTTATTCCGAGTATTGCCTTTCTTCTCAATAGTATGACTTCAGAGGGAGGGGAATGAACACTTATGGATAGCTTATGGTAAAATGCACTGTCTAATTTCACTCTCATATCTTGGTGGGTATGGCAGTATTTTACCAATGAAAGGATTGAGGCTTAGAAGAGTTAATTGACCTATGCCAATGAAAAGTTCTAAAGTAATGTTAGAAATTAATCTTCATCCAATTTTGATGTCCAAGTCAATGCACATTGAAAGGAAAATATAGTTTCAACTGGGGAAAAATCAATCATTTTGCAGTCTAATGGAGATACTTTATTTTAACAATCTCTATGTTAATATACGGAGAAGGCAATGGCACCCCACTCCAGTACTCTTGCCTGGCAAATCCCATGGATGGAGGAGCCTGGAAGGCTGCAGTCCATGGGGTCGCTGAGGGTCAGACACTACTGAGCGACTCCACTTTCACGCACTGGAGAAGGAAATGGCAACCCACTCCAGTGTTCTTGCCTGGAGAATCCCAGGGATGGGGGAGCCTGGTGGGCTGCCGTCCCTGGGGTCACACAGAGTCGGACACGACTGAAGTGACTTAGCAGCAGCATGTTAATATATAAATCTATATGTTTGTAATAAAAATCACTAACATGGAAGGGTATGTAATATATAAAAATTGTCATATTTTACATTTTTCTAGGGAATATGGTTTTAGTATAATTGTTTCAAAGTAAAAAACTGAAACTTGTATATTCAAAAGTTGGAAACTTTTGGGAAAAAATTTCCAAAATGAAACGGAAACTTAAGTATCTTAGAATCAGATGTAAAAAATTCACTTGTTTCAACTTGACATAGTAAGAGTAGAATTGACCCCAAATCATTCTTTCAATAAACATTTATCCATTAAGCTTGAAAATCAAGGATACATTTGCTAAACATATAATTTTACCCCTGGCAAAATAAAAATGATTGACAAAATGTTCACATTTAAATAAATGAGTTATGCCTTACTGTTGGTTTTCAGAGCAGGATGAAGAGTCTGCTTTGTCTGTAGGAAGAAAAGGGTGCAGAGGATATTAGAGCATAATATATATTACATCTATTTCTGTTTTAGAACATTCTGGTTTGCAAGTAAATCTAAATCAGTACATTTCCAAAATAGAATTTTTCTTATGCCAATGGCTTCCAATTTCATTGACAGTTATCTGATGTTGTTTTTGACATTATTTAGCTTTCACTTAGCTTTTAACATGAGTAAGTAAAGAACAGGGCTTCCCAAGTGGTAAAGAATCTGCCTGCCAATGCAGAAATGCAGGAGACACAGGTTCAACCCCTGGGTAGGGAAGATCCTGTGAAGGAGGAAATGGCAATCCATGATAGTATTCTCACCTGGAGAATCCCATGGACAGAGCAGCCTGACAAGCTACAGTCTATAGAGTCACAAAGAATCAGATATGACTGAGCAATGGAGCATGCACACAAGTAAAGCATAATCTCACTCTTCTTAAATAAGTAAATGAAGTCGCTCAGTTGTGCCCAACTCTTTGCAATCCCGTGGACTATAGCCCACCAGGCTTCTCTGTCCATGGGATTCTTCCGGCAAGAATACTAGAGTGGGTTGCCATTTCCTTCTCCAGGGGATCTTCCCAACCCAGGGATCGAACCTGGGTCTCTTGCATTGCAGGCAGACGCTTTAACCTCTGAGCCACCAGGAAAGCACCTATGCAAACTAAAAGCTCAGTTCAGTTCAGTCGCTCAGTTGTGTCTGACTCTTTGTGACCCCATGTAGTGCACCACTCTAGGCTTCTTTGTCCATCACCAACTTCTGGAGTTTACCCAAACTCATGTTCATTGAGTCGGTGATGGCATCTAACCACCACATCCTCTGTCATCCCCTTCTCCAGCCTTCAATCTTTCCCAGGGTCAAGGTCTTTTCAAATGAGTCAGCTCTTTGCATCAGGTGGCAAAAATATTGGAGTTTCAGCTTCAGCATCAGTCTTTCCAATGAATACCCAGGGCTGATCTCCTTCCGAATGGACTGGTTGGATCTCCTTGCAGTCTAAGGGGACTCTCAAGAGTCTTCTCCAACACCACACTTTAAAAGCATCAATTCTTAGGCACTCAGCCTTCTTCATAGTCCAACTCTCACATCCATACATGACCACTGGAAAAACCATAGCCTTGACTAGATGGACCTTTGTTGGCAAAGTAATGTCTCTGCTTTTTAATAGGCTGTCTAGGTTGGTCATAACTTTTCTTCCAAGGAGTATGCATTTTTTAATTTCATGGCTGCAGTCACCATATGCAGTGATTTTGGAACCCCTCAAAATAAAGTCAGCCACCGTTTCCACTGTTTTCCCATCTATTTGCCATGAAGTGATGGGACCAGATGCCATGATCTTTGTTTTCTGAACGTTGAGCTTTAAGCCAACTTTTTCATTCTCTTCTTTCACTTTCATCAAGAGGCTCTTTAGTTCCTCTTCACTTTCTGCCATAAAGATGGTATCATCTGCATATCTGAGGTTATTGATATTTCTCCCAGCAATCTTGATTCCAGCTTGTGTTTCTTCCAGTCCAGCATTTCTCATGATGTACTCTGCATAGAAGTTAAATAAACAGGGTGACAATATACAGCCTCGATGTACTCCTTTTCCTATTTGAAACCCATCTGTTGTTCCATGTCCAGTTCTAACTGTTGCTTCCTGACCTGCATACAGATTTCTCAAGAGGCAGGTCAGGTGGTCTAGTATTCCCATCTCTTACAGAATTTTCCACAGTTTATTGTGATCCACACAGTCAAAGGTTTTGGCATTGTCAATAAAGCAGAAATAGATGTTTTTTTCTGGAACTCTCTTGCTTTTTTGATGATCCAGTGCATTTTGGCAATTTGATCTCTGGTTCCTCTGC
>SJYC01075551.1:0-15882 GCA_006408675.1 Madoqua kirkii | reverse complement strand
AACATTCCTTACACACCTGTATATTCAGTGGAGATAAATTCATTTCTTAAAATTTGTTTTTATCATTTTTATTGAAATATAGTCAATTTACAGTGTTATATTAGTTTCAGGTATACAGCAAACTGATTCAGATATATACATATTTATGATAAATAAATTATATAGGTCTATTATATATTAATAATATATTTATATATATATATATGTATATATATATATAAGGCTTCCAAGATGGCTCAGGAGTAAAGAATATGCTGGCAATGCAGGAGACCTGGTCTTGATCCTTGAGTCAGGAAGATCCTCTGGAGGAGGACATGGCAACCCCCTACAGTATTCTTGCCTGGAGAATCCCATGGATAGATGAGCCTGGTGGGTTATAGTCCATGGGGTCACAAAGAGTCAGACACAACTGAAGCAACTGAGAGTGAGCATGATATCTATGCCTATCTATCTATCTATTTATCTATTTATATAATCTTTTTAGATTCTTTTGCACTTGTTGTTGGTGCTGTTCAGTTGTTCAGTCTTGTCTGACTCTTTGCAACTCCATGGACTTCAGTACACCAGATTTCCCTGTCCTTCACCATCTTCCAGAGCTTGCTCAAGCTCATATCCATTGAGTTGGTGATACCATCCGACCACCTCACCCTCTGTTGTCCCCTTCTCCTCCTGCCTTCAATCTTTTCCAGCATCAGGGTCTTTTCCAGTGAGTTGGCTCTTCACTTCTATTCTAAATTATTAAAATTTCTAATCATTGTATTTCTACTCTATATGCACTAAACTAATAATCTGTTACAAGCTCTTATCAAACTCCACTCCACCCTTGCCTACCACCCTCTTTGAAAGTTCTCATTCTTCAAAGTAATTTCAAAAAAGCATCAAACTTATGAAGAGTAAACACAGGACTCAATCATTCCTAACACTTTTTTCCTGACGTTTATGTATATAGAGCACCAACTGTTACAAAGATCAAAAGATCTAGAAATTATTGTTTTGAAATCTTGAATGGTTTCTAGGAAGTATATGATTTCAATCTTCCAAATGAATTTCTAGGCACCACTGAAGATGACTTGTCTTATAAAGTGCCATATAAAGGTTGCTTACTCTTATTTATGCCCATTTTTTGTTTATTTATTTTTCTATTCTCCTTTTTTAAAATGATAGTTTTATCTTAGAACAGACACAAATAACCTTCATCATATTCTTTCTGTTCTCCAGTCCTTGTATTTCCCTACACATGTTGAAAAATGTGTTATTGCAAACATTAGATAGAGAGAGAGAGACATAGATAATAGACTATAGAGACAGAGAAAGTGAGAGATGACAGAGACAGAATAATGTATATGTACCTGCATACTTACCTACCAAGACTGGAGATAAGACGTGGGTAATAACCTCGCTTACTTAACTTAGGATAAAATAAAGATATTTTCATTTTCAATCTTCAGTGTTATTTAGCACAGAATAATAATTCTTCAGGTTATCTGGGAAGTTTACTGGCCAATAGATTGGCCATCAACTCAGTTCAGTTCAGTTCAGTTCAGTCGCTCAGTCGTGCCCGACTCTTTGCGACCCCATGAATCACAGCACGCCAAGCCTCCCTGTCTATCACCAACTCCCAGAGTTCACTCAGACTCACATCCATCGAGTCTGTGATGCCATCCAGTCATCTCATCCTTGGTCGTCCCCTTCTTCTCCTGCCCCCAATCCCTCCCAGCATCAAAGTCTTTTCCAGTGAGTCAACTCTTCGCATGAGGTGGCCAAAGTAATGGAGTTTCAGCTTCAGCACCATTCTCTCCAAAGAAATCCCAGGTCTGATCTCCTTCAGAATGGACTGGTTGGATCTCTTTGCAGGCCAAGGGTCTCTCAAGAGTCTTCTCCAACACCACAGTTCAAAAGCATCAATTCTTTGGCACTCAGCCTTCTTCACAGTCCAACTCTCACATCCATACATGACCACAGGAAAAACCATAGCCTTGACTAGTTGGACCTTTGTTGGCAAAGTAATGTCTGCTTTTGAATATGCTATCTAGATTGGTCATAACTTGCCTTCCAAGGAGTAAGCGTCTTTTAATTTCATGGCTGTAGTCACCATCTGCAGTGATTTTGGAGCCCCCAAAAATAAAGTCTGACACGGTCTCCACTGTTTTCCCATCTATTTCCCATGAAGTGATGGGACCAGATGCTATGATCTTCATTTTCTGAATGTTGGGCTTTAAGCCAACTTTTTTACTCTCAACTTTCACTTTCATCAAGAGGCTTTTTACTTCCTCTTCACTTCTGCCATCAACTACACGTGCCTATATACATTTAAATGAATTAAATTATACAAAATTAAAATTCAGATTCACAGTTGTACAAGCCACATATAAAACGTTCAATATCAGTGTGACGGCATGGATGAAAACATTATGTCATTGCAGTTCTTTTGGACAACTGCTGTCTTGCAATTTTTTCACATACAAGTTTTCCATCTTAAAAAAGAAATGTTTAAATGGATGTTCAAGGGCCAAAGCATTCTTTTCTAAAAATGAAAAAAAAATTTTTTCTCTGACTCATGTAAAAACTCAAAAGATGTTCTACAGATCAATTCTGAGCCATAGAAGATAGATAGATTATGGAAACAGAGCTCAAGACCTCTACACTTCACAGATTCTATCCTATAATCATTGAATCTCAGGATTCAAACAGACCTTGGACTTCATTTGAATCAAACATCTTTTCCACATTTGCCATTGTCCCTTCAAGAACTCTACCAAAATGCAACCTAGCCCATGCTGTTGTTGTTGTTCAGCCACTTAGTTGTGTCCAACTCTTTGCAACCCCATGGACTGCAGCACACCAGGCTTCCCTGTCCTTCACCATCTCCCGGAGCTTGCTCAAACTCATATCCATTGAGTTGGTGATGCCATCCAACCATCTCATCCTCTGTCATCCTCTTCTCCTGCCCTCAATCTTTCCTAGCATCAGGGTCTTTTCCAATGAGTCAGCTCTTTGCATCAGGTGGCCAAAGTATTGGAGCTTCAGCATCAGTTCTTCCAATGAACATTCAGCATTGATTTCCTTCAGAATGAACTGGTTGGATCTCCTTGCAGTCCAAGGGACTCTCAAGAGTCCTCCAACATCACAGTTCAAAATCATCAATTCTTCAGCACTCAGCCTTCTTCATGGTCCAACTCTCACATCTGTACATGACTACTGAAAAAACCATAGCCTTAGCTAGTCCATGCTAAGAAACTTAAATAGAATTTAGCCATGCTCCACGATACACCAACCCCAAAGAAAACGCCCTCCTTGGTGGCTCAGACTGTAAAGAATCTTCCTACAGTGCAGGAGACCTGGGCTTGATCCCTGGATGGAGAAGATCCCCTGGAGAAGGAAATGGCAACCTACTTCCATATTCTTGCCTGAAGAATTTCATAGACAGAGGAGCCTGGGTGGCTGTAGTCCATGGGGTCAGAAAGAGTCAGACACGACTGAGCAACTTTCACTCACTCATGGAGCTATTAAATCAACAATTACAGAATCATAGGTTTTAGTTTTTCATGGCTTTGTTGCTTATGACTTTGTTAAATTGCCTCTTTGTTGCGGGTGGTAAGATTCTTCTTTTAGTGACTTATTAAAAAAGAAAATTAATAGCTTCTGCCCCAAATGTCATTTGGTGGCCCTTCCAAAAAACACAGTTGCCTTTCATAAGGCACTTTTGTTTTGACAAAATAGTTGCTTAGTGAACAAAACACTGTTATCATTTTGCCAATTCTTCACCTAGCACATGGTCAAGACCTGCTCTAGATTCCATTCTTAACCCAAGCCACATTTTACATTACACTTGAGCGTAAGCTATTTGGGCATAGGCAGTAGACGTGTTCCTTTCTCTTGGGTCCATTGTCTCATTTTGTTCATGACCTGCTGGCTGGAATATGGCTGTGGTGAATAATGAGGACTGAACTTGACTTGCTTTGATACCCTCATAGCAAGAAAACCAATAAATTGTTCACAGATAGGAGCCAAACAGAGTATGAGTTTTGTTATTTTTTTAAAGGAGGGAGAGGGTAATAGCATATTGTCCTTTTACGTTAAGAAAGTCCCCTCCATTATAAAGATAGCATCAAGTCTTCCTAATGGAACTGTCATAGTTTCATTATTTCACACCAATAAATCTGCCTTCACCTCGGCACAGCAATTCAGAAAACGTCTGGTTAAGAGAAAAGTGGAACTAAGCCTATTCTGCACTTCATAGATCATAATTAGTATTTGCAAGCCAGTAAGAAAAACCATAGAGTGCCTTCAAACAAGCAGCCATAAGTTGGCTCAAGAACAAAATCTGTTCTCCACAAAGTAGCTGTGATGACCTTTCCAAAACATACCTCAGATCATGTCACTCCCTACTCTGAGCTCAAAGCTATCTCACTAAAATCACATCTTTTGCATGGTTTAGAAGGCCCTGCATGATCTGGTCCCAGACAACGTATCCAGGTGTACATCTTGCCTCTGGTCCTCTTCTTCTCTGCACCTGACTCCTTGCCAGTCCCCTTGCTGCTCTTCAAACATGCAGAGCATACTCTTGACTTAGAATTGTGTGTTTGTTGGTCCCTCTGTCTGGAATACACCCCCCCATCCCCAGATATTCACAGGGCTTCCTCTCCTGCTTCCACTGCAGTTCAGATCAACTGTCCCCTCTTCAGAGAAGCCTGTTGTGGGCACATCTGAAAAGCAGCACTTCTCTTCCATCACCTCTTTGCCTTTCACCTTGCTTTCCTTGTGGAATTTATCCACACCTTGAAACGTTATCATTTTTGTGTGTTTTAACATGAAAAGATTATACCTTGTTATTGCTATAGGCTAGTAGCCAGATGAGTAGCACTTAGTAGGTGTTCAGTGAATTCTTGTTGTTTAGTTGCTCAGGTGTGTCCAACTGTTGAGACCCCATGGTCTGCAGCACACCAGGCTTCCCTGTCCTTCACTATCTCCCAGAGTTTGTTCAAATTCATGTCCATTGGGTCGATAATGCCATCCAGTCACCTCATCTTCTGTCACCCCCTTCTCCTCCTGCCCTCAGTCTTTCCCAGCATCAAGGTTTCTTCTACAGAGTCAGCTCTTCACATCACATGGCCAAGTACTGGAGCTTCAGCTTCAGCATCAGTCCTTCCAATGAATATTCAGGGTTGATTTCCTTTAGGATTGACTGGTTTAATCTCCTTGCTGTACAAGCGGCTCTCAAGAGTCTTCTTCAGCACCATAGTTCAAAAGCATCAATTCTTTGGCCTCAGCCTTCTTTATGGTCCAGGTCTCAGTGAATATGTTTTCATAAATGAACACATGAGTGAATGAATGAGCACCAGAATTCAAATGCTTCTCTCTCTGATAAGAGGAGAAACCAAGATGGTGGAATAGAAGGACGTGTGCTCATCTTCTCCTGCAAGAACACCAAAATTGCAACTAGCTGCTGAATACCTATTGACAGGAGAATGTTGGATCCCACTGATAAAAGCTATTCCATGTCCAAGGGTAAAGGAGAAGCCCCAACAAGACAGTAGGAGGGGCAAAATCATATTTAGAATCAAACCTTATATCCACCAGAGACACTTGGGGGACACAAAACCCTTGTGCACACCAGGACCCAGGGAAAGGAGCAGTGACCTCCACAAGAGACTGAGCCAGACCTGTTTTTGAGTGTTTGAGTGTCTCCTGCAGGGGCAGGGTTAGCAGTGGTCCACCGTGGGAACCGGGGCTCTGGCTACAGTGGGCATGGGAGATGCAGCATGTGGCACAGCCCTTTTGGAGGAGGTCACCATCAGCCCCACCACAGAGCCACTGAGTAGACGACCCAAATATGTCAAAGTATATCAAGTATGTCAAAGAAGTGCTCACACTGCTGCAAAAGCTCTAGGGCTTGCACAGATTTCTTAACCTGAGGGTCCTGTAAAGGGGTCAAGAACCCCCAGGGAATTTGACTTTGGAGCCCACTGGGCTTTGATTACAGAATATACACAGGCCTGGAGAAACAGCCTCTTGGAGGGCAAAAGCAAAACCTTGTGCACACCAGGACCCAGGAGAAAGGATCAGTGATCCCATAAGTGACTGAGCCAGACTCGCCTGTGAGTGTCCAGGAGTCTCCAGAAGAGGTGTGAGTCAACCATCAGGGGTACTAAATACAACAGTTCTGGGAGCCAGAGTGTGCTGGTGTAGATCCTTTGGAAGGAGGTCACCATTATTGCTATTACTCCACCATAGTTGGACCTCAGGGCAAACTACAGGGAAGGAACACAGCCCCAACCATCAGCAGAAATTTGATTAAATATTTACTGAGCAAGGCCCTAACCACCAGAGTAAGACCCAGTTTCCCCATAGCCAGTCCCTCCCATCAGGAAGCTTCCACAAGCCTCTTATCCTTATCCATCAAAGGGAAGACAGGATGAAAACCACAATCACAGATAACTAACCAAACTGATAACATGGATCACAGCCTTGTCTATCTAATTGAAACTATGAGCCATGTAGGGCCACTCAGGACAGATGGGTCATGGTGGAGAGTTCTAACAAAACGTGGTCCACTTAAGAAGGGAAACGCAAACCACTTCAGCATTCTTGCCTTGATAATCCCATGAAAAGAAAAGTATGAAAAGGCAAAAAGATATGACACTGAAAGATGAACTCTCCAGGTCAGTAGGTGCCCTCTATGCTACTGGAGAATAGCAGAGAAATAGCTGCAGAAAGAATGAAGAGATGAAGCCAAAGTGGAAACAGCACCCAGTTGTGGATGTGTCTGGTGGTGAAAGTAAAATCCGATGCTATAAAGAACAACACTGCATAGGAGCCTGGAATGTTAGGTCCATGAATCAAGGCAAATTGTAAGTGCTCAAAATCCATCTAGTCAAGGCTATGGTTTTTCCTGTGGTCATGTATGGATGTGAGAGTTGGACTGTGAAGAAGGCTGAGCACCGAAGAATTGATGCTTTTGAACTGTGGTGTTGGAGAAGACTCTTGAGAGTCCCTTGGACTGCAAGGAGATCCAACCAGTCCATTCTGAAGGAGATCAGCCCTGGGATTTCTTTGGAAGGAATGATGCTAAAGCTGAAACTCCAGTACTCTGGCCACCTCATGAGAAGAGTTGACTCATTGGAAAAGACTCTGATGCTGGGAGGGATTGGAGGCAGGAAGAGAAGGGGACAACCGAGGATGAGATGGCTGGATGGCATCACGGACTCAATGGACGTGAGTCTGAGTGAACTCTGGGAGATGGTGATGAACAGGGAGGCCTGGTGTGCTGTGATTCATGGGGTTGCAAAGAGTCAGGCACGACTGAGCGACTGAAATGAACTGAACTGAAACAAGAGATGACAAGAGTGAACATCAATATTTTAGGAACCAGTGAACTAAAATGGACCAGAATGGGCACATTTAATTCTAGTAACCATTATATCTACTACTGTGGACAAGAATCCCTTAGAAGAAATGGAGTATCACTCAGAGTCAACACAAGTGTCCAAAATGCGGTACTTGGGTGTGGTCTCAAAAACAAAAGAATGATCTCTGTTCATTTCCAAGGAAAACCAATCAATATCACAATAATCCAAGTCTATGCTCCAACATCTAATGCTGAAGAAACTGATGTTGAAAGGTTCTATGAAGACCTATATGACCTTCTAGAACTAACAGGAAAAAGAAGATGCCCTTTTCATCATAGAGGTCTGGAATGCAAGGATAAGAAGTCAAGAGATACCTGAGGTAACAGGCAATTTGGCCTTGGAGTACAAAATAAAGCAGGGCAAAGGCTAACAGAGTTTTGTCAAGAGAACACACTGGTCATAGCTAACACCCTCTTCCAACAACAAGATAGATTATTCTAAACATAGACATCACCAGATGGTCAATAGTGAAATCAGACTGATTATATTCTTTGCAGACAAAGATAGAGAAACTCCATACAGTCAGCAGTAAAATGACTGTGGCTCAGATCCTGAACTTCTTATTGCCAAATTCAGACTTAAATTGAAGAAAGTAGGGAAAACTACTAGGCCATTCAGGTAAGACCTAAATTATATCCCTTACAGTTATAAGTGGAAGTGAGAAACAGATTCAAGAGATTAGATCTGATAGACAGAGTGCCTGAAGATCTATGGATGGAAGTTCATAACATTATACAGGAGATGGTGATCAAAATCGTCCCCAAAAAAAGAAATTCAAAAAGGCAAAATGGTTGTCTGAGGAAGCCTTACAAATAAAGACCTAAATTATATCCCTTACAGTTATAAGTGGAAGTGAGAAACAGATTCAAGAGATTAGATCTGATAGACAGAGTGCCTGAAGATCTATGGATGGAAGTTCATAACATTATACAGGAGATGGTGATCAAAATCGTCCCCAAAAAAAGAAATTCAAAAAGGCAAAATGGTTGTCTGAGGAAGCCTTACAAATAGCTGAGAAAATAAGAGAAGCTAAAGGCAAAGGAGACATGGAAAGATATACCCAACTGAATGCAGAGTTTCCAAGAATACAGGCTTCAACAGTATGTGAACCAAGAACTTCCAGATGTTCAGGCTGGATTTAGAAAAGACAGAGAAACCAGAGATTAAATTGCCAACATCCATTGGATCATAGAAAAAGTAAGAAAATTTCAGAAAAACTTCTGCTTCATTGATTATGCTAAAGCCTTTGACTTTGTGGATCACAACAAACTATGGAAAATTCTTCAAGAGACAGGAATACCAGACCACCTTACCTGACTCCTGAAAAACCTGCATGCAGGTCAAGAAGCAACAGTTTTAACTGAACATGGAACAACAGACTGGTTCAAAATTGGGAATGGAGTACACTGAGACTGTATGCTGTCATCCTGCTTATTTAACTTACATGCAGAGTATATCATGAGAAATGCTGAGCTGGACGAAGCACAAGCTGGAATCAAGATGGCTGGGAGAAATATCAATAATCTCAGACACACAGATGACACCACCCTTACAGCAGAAAACAAAGAGGAACTAAAGAGCCTCTTAATGAAAGTAAAAGAGGAGAGTGGAAAAGCTGGCTTGAAACTCAACATTCAAAAAACTAAGATCATAGTATCCAGTCCCTATCTATGGCAAATAGATGGGTAAACAATGGAAATAGGGACAGATTTTATTTTCTTGGGCTCAAAAATCACTGCAGATGGTGACTGCAGTCATGAAACTAAAGACACTTGCTCCTTGGAAGAAAAGTTATGATGAACCTACACAGCATATTAAAAAGCAGAGACATCACTTTGCCAACAGAGGTTTGTCTAAACATTCAAAAAACTAAGATCATAGTATCCAGTCCCTATCTATGGCAAATAGATGGGTAAACAATGGAAATAGGGACAGATTTTATTTTCTTGGGCTCAAAAATCACTGCAGATGGTGACTGCAGTCATGAAACTAAAGACACTTGCTCCTTGGAAGAAAAGTTATGATGAACCTACACAGCATATTAAAAAGCAGAGACATCACTTTGCCAACAGAGGTTTGTCTAGTCAAAGCTATGATTTTTCCAATAGTCAAGTATGGATGTGAGAGTTGGACCATAAATAAGGCTGAGTACTAAAGAATTGATGCTTCTGAATTGTGGTGTTGGAGAAGACTCTTGAGAGTCCCTTGGACTGCAAAGAGATCAAACCAGTCAATCCTAAAGGAAGTCAACACTGAATATTCACTGAAAGGACTGATGCTGAATCTCTAATACATTGGCCACCTGAGAAGAACCAGCTCCTTAGAAAGATCCTGATGCTGGGCAAGATTGGAGGCAGGAGGAGAAGGGGATGACAGAGGACAAGGTGGTTGGATGGTGTCACTGATTCAGTGGACACGAGTTTGAGCAAGTTCCATTGCCAGGAGCCTGGCATACTGCAGTCGGTGTAGCCGCAGAGTCAGACATGACCGGGAAATTGAGCAATTGATAAGAGGGCCAATGTTGTTTCCCCATATAACACTCATAATCCTTTTAATTACTTGGCATTTTATTCTCTGATAGATTGCGGCAGCTTTCATTCTCTGCTGTAAACCCCAGTGCCTTTCAAAATGTTCTTTAAATATGCACTGAGTGAAAATGAATGACATAACTGTCTTCTTTGATTAACCACAGGATTGCCTCTCTGGAGAGGGTGAGATGGTTAGATATCATCATCAACATGATCAATTCATGAATCAATGAATTTGCTCCAGGAGATAGTGGAGGACATAGGAGCCTGGGGTCCTGCAGTCAGTATCCACCCTGGTAACAGGTTTGACTTTCAGCCTTGGGCAATAAAGGTAGATAAGAAAAATCTCATATTTAATGTTGTCACAATCACCAGCTAAGAGGATTGAAGGTGCTAGAATCAATGGTCAGATCAAGTCAGAAAAAGCAGAGCATTACTAGAAGTGATGGTCTAGACGTGCCCAGGAAAAGTGGTCAGAGTGCCCTACCAACCACTAGGCCACGGAAGGATGGAGCCAAGGCCCCAGTAGACATGCACAGAAGGAATTGTTCAAGTTATTCACTCATGTGAAAAATATTCTTCATTCATAATTTTCATTTAGGGAATATGCGTGGCCCTGGGAACTTGTTGGCATATAGGGGTGATGCCGACCAAGCTTCCCCAATGGCATACTGTGTGCTAGGTGCTTTAGTCATGTCTGACTCTTTGGGACAATATGGACTGTAGCCCACCAGACTCCTCTGTCCATGGGATTCTCCATTCAAGGATACTAGAATGGGTTGCCATTTACTACTCCAGGGGATCTTCCTGACCCAGGGATCAAACCTGAGTCTCTTGAATCCTCTGCATTAGCAGGTAGATTCTTTACCACCAACACCACCTGGGGTGTTCCTCGAACTGTTTACAAACACAAACATGGAAACATATGGGCAAGGAAGGATCCCAACCAGGACAGAATTCAACATCCGAGGTCCATGACCACAATATAATTTAACTGCACCAAAACTCTATATACAAATAATACAATTAATACTGTATACTATCAACTTAAACAATATTCACAATATGAAAACTGAGAGTTATGTTTTGTTAGGTAGGAATTTTTAGGACTTCAAGCCAGGAGGCGGCATCTCAAATAACCCTGAGAAAACTGCTCTCAGGAGGCAAGGGAAGGAGCCAGGTCATATAGAAGATTTAAAACAAAGGGTAGGTAATCTGAACATCAAAGGATTGTTGCTAATTAAAGAAAGCCAGATATCCCAAGCTAAGAAATTTAGTGCTTTTCTGTGTATGAGAAGATGCCAGAGTCTGGGCTCACTGAAAGCATTCCTTTCATAGCCATCTCAGCTATCTGGGGCCAGTATCCTGTGCCTTCACATCCTGAACTCCCCTGGGATTCACTGTAGGGAGTGGCTGCAGTCTGATGGCTGCTAGATCACAGATAGTCTTCTCCTTCCAGAGGGCTTTTTAAATTTACCAGCTCACATTGGAGGGCTGCAATCACTGATGACTGTGACATCCTTTTTTACTGATATGGCAGGAAATATCTCATTTCTCGATACTAATAATCTTATACTAATGTAGTGCTATGAAAGTGTTAGTCACTCAGTTATGTCCAACTCTTTGTGACCCCACCAGGCTGCTCTGTCTAATATAATCATATACTAGTTAAGTTAGACATGACTTAGTGACTGAACAACAACAGTAATATACTAATAGTATATGCTAATGATCCTGTAAGTACTGATATTATCCCCATGTTATAGATCGTGAAACTGAGGGTTAAGCATCTGAGAGTCAGTTTGCTCATAGTACAACTGACTTCAAGTTCAGTTCTGCCTTACTCCAAAGTGTATGTTCTTCATTGCTAGAAAATTTAATCATAATCCTTAGTTTCTGAGCCCTCAAGGGAGTGAAATATTACCCTTTTGCAAATCCAAGTGAATAAACTGCTTCAGTGACTTATTCTAGACAAATGTGTAAGAAATCATAAATCATTTCTATGATCCATGCTGAAAATTTTAGCACAATTCATACAATACAATCAGATCCATTTCCCACTCCTCTCAATCAATGCATCTCCATTTTACAACCGTTTATTTACATCATGCTGATTGTAGACATACTTGATGAACTCTCATTTTGATTTAAGCAGAAAATAAAGAGTAAAATGTGTCATAAATGCACTGCCAACTTTAAATATTGACAGGTGAAGAAAGAAGAAGAAAATTTTCCCAACCTACTGTAAACTCAACTCAAACACAGAAATGCTACTCACAGAGTTCAGGTTCAACATAAAATAAATAATCATGGTAAGACAGGGCAGATCAGCAGACTCGCTCTGACCTACCTGTTACTTTTGTATTGAACAGACTTTATCCTCTCTGAAACTCAGATTCTCCGTCTGGAAAATGCCATAAAAATCCTCAATCTTATCAACTGCAAAATAAAGCTGTTAAAAGACCCAAAGAAGATAACGCAAATGAAAAAGTTTAAACAGTAAACACAGTGAAAATACTAAAGGATTATCTGGTAGGAATCCTCTGGGAGAATTAGATGCTGGGGCATTGGAGTCTAACTCTCCCCAACAGAAAAAGCCCCTCCTGCCTGCATAGTTCAAGGTTCTTACAAGAGCAAGGGGGGAAATGGGGAGCCAACTGCTTCTGATGGTGTGAACTTTTCTGAAGATACCTGGAGTCAGAGTTGCTCTCAAAAAGGCTTTTTTTGTTGTTGTGGAAGTATAGCTGGTTTACAATATTGTGTTACTTTCAGGTGTACAGCAAAGTGATTCAGTTATATATGATTCCCTTCTGATTAGTTTCCATTATTAGGTTATTACAAGAGGTGAAATGACAGTATCTCTTGTCATATCAATAAACAAGAAATGTCACAGCCATCAGTGACGTCTGGCCTCCGAATGTGAATGAGGGCTCCCAAAACTGAGATCCAATGGATGCTGCCACCCCCAACGGTGATTGCTGAGGAGCTGGGGGAATGCAGTCATCTGCCACTCCTTAAGGTGAGTATAGGAACAGGATTGGTCCCAGATAGATAGTTGAGGTGCTTATGGAAGGAATAAACTCAGTGAGCCCAGAGGCTTGCACCTTCCCATACATAGAATGCTAAACTCCTTAACCTGATATCTGATCTTTGATGTTCAGCCTGCCTGCTCCCCTTGCTGCAGACTTGAATATGGCCTAACTTTCCCCTCCTGCCTCCCTGAAGCAGTTTTCTCAAAGCTACCGAGATGTGGTCTCCCAGGGTCAGAGTCCTAAACATTCCCACCAAATAAAATAACTCCCTCCTTTCAAGTTGTGACTATATTTTTAGCTGACAAAGATATTTCCCTGTGTTATACAGGAAATCCTGTTGCTTACGTATTTTATGCATGGACGTTTGTATCCATTAATCTTATATTCCTAATTTATTCCTCCCTCACCACTCTTTCCCTTTGTTAACCATAAATTTGTTTTCTGTGCCTGTAAACCTGTATCTGCTTTGTATATAGATTCATTTGTATTATTTTTTAGATTCCACATGTGAGTGACAATGTATGTAAATAGTATTGGTCTTTGTCTGACTTACTTCACTTAGCATGATATTCTCTAGGTGGATTTGTGTTGCTGCGAATGGCAGTATTCATTTTTTTTTTGCAGCTGAGTGTTATTCCATTGTATATATACACCACATCTTCTTAAACCAGTCATGGCTGATGGGCACTTGGTTGTGTCTGTGTTTGGCTATTGTAAATATTGCTGCTATGAAGACTGGACTGCATGTATTAATATCTTTTTAAATTAAAAGTTTTTTTCTTTTCTGGATATACGCCCAAAAGTGGAACCGCTGGATCATACGGTAGCTCTATGTACATTTTTTTTTTTTAAGAACTGTAGTACTGTTTTCTATAATAGCTGCTTCAATTTACATTTCCAGCAACAGCATGGGGGTTCCTCAGAGGAGGATTTTATTTCTTCCTGCTCATCACCTAAATGTACTTTCCCCAGAGAGCTGTTACTAATATCTCCAGTTCCGCTGAATTTGGGGCTTCCAGTCTCCAGAACTGATAGAGAGTAAAGGTTTAAAATCATCCAGTTTGTGGTAATTTGTTACAATAATCCTAAGAAATAAACACGGAGACTGCATGCAACCACCGGGGGAGTGAATATTAACAGCGAAGAGGGTGTAGGACTGAGCGTGAAGGCCCTTTTATGGTGAAAGGCTGAGGGGAAGGAGGCCAATGACGCAGGAGGAACCATGGAAGGAGGTTCTGGACGTGTGTGAAGAAGGAGAGTTGCCCAACACGTCAGATGCTGCTGATTGGTCAGGTAGGATGAGGAAGGAAAGCTGATTGGTGGACTTGGCTTCCTGTGGGGGACCTCGACAGGGTGCCCCGCAACTCAGTGAGGATGGATTTAAGACCGAACTGGCGACATCAGCGGCTGCAAGTATCTGGACAACTCTCTCAAGGTTTTGCTGCAAAAGGAAGCTGAGAAATGAGGTGGCAGCTAGGTAGTAGATAAGGTCAGGACAAGGCTTTTCAGACGGCAGGCGCTCCAACAGCATCCTTAGATGCTGGTGGGAATGACCAAGACAACACCAAGAAATGCATTACTTAAGAGAGAGGGAAAATTGTTAGAATGCTGTACAAAAAAACTGTTATTTTTTTTAATACCTCTTTCTGCCAAGATAACAACTGTTCAGTGAATTTCCTCAAAGTGCTGTCTTTGACTTTTTTACACAGTTGAGATTATAGCTCAAAAAATATAGAGAGTAATATTTAAAGATAGTTAACTCAGTAATACACAGATCCAAAAAATATTATTTGAACAAGAGTTTAGTAGTGACTAAAAATATCTGCTATTTGAATAGTTTAGACTATGACTCAGTCTATTTAATATAATATGCCCAAAATGGTTAAATTCCTTGGCAACTAAATGGCCATTGTGAAATTCTCTGCAATTCTGCTTTTGTGAGAGTAAAAAAAAAAAAAGGTTTTTTGTTTAACAATTCTCTTTACACTGTGTCCTGATGTATTATTAGTTGAGGTATTCTTAGCAAGTGCTAGAAACTGAAAAGCACAATAATTTTTTTTACAGATTTATCAACTATGTCAAGAAGTCAATCTGAACAGTGGGTTGAAAGAGAGGTACATAAAACACATTCCTGACATGGAAAAAGAAGCCAAAAAAGAACTAACAAGAAAGCAAGGAAGTCTTGAGTTTCACCAGTGATCTCCTGAATTAAAAGGACAGCAAGTAATACAAACTCCAGTATTCAAGGACAGCAAGTAATATAAACTCCAGTATTCTTGCCTGGGAAAGCCTATGGACAGAGGAGCCTGGAAGGCTACAGTCCATGCGGTTGCAAAAAAGTTGGACACGACTTAGCAGCTAAACAAGAACAAAGCAATGCAAAGGGTTCTTCGTTTAACATTCCAACTTTCAACTCAAGTATATACAAAATAAGCAAAGGGGATTAAGAGGTACAAGCTTCCACTTATAAAATAAATGAGCCACAGAGATGTATAATAACATACAGAATAGGGAATAGAGTCAGTAATATTGTACTAACTTTCTATGGGGGTGGATGGTTACTAGACTTATCATGGTGATCCTCTCATAGTGTATGCAAATGTTCAATCCCTGTGTGGTATACCTGAAATTAACATAGTATTAAACATCAGTTTATATTTCATACTAAGAAAGAGTCTACAATATCCACATTCTTGACTTCATTTATGTTTTGAAAGCTTGCATATCTGATAGTATTTAATATATTTCTGATAACCTTTCCTCTGAGAGGCAACTTTTCCATGCATAAAATTATTTGATCACACAGTTTTCCCTGTAACTACTTTGGATTTCTTTCCATTATCTATGACCTTTAGATTCTGCAGAAGAGTAAAACTTTTTGGTGGAACCTTGGGTAATTTTTTTTTCTTCTAT
>SJYC01075549.1:0-36628 GCA_006408675.1 Madoqua kirkii | reverse complement strand
TTCCAGCATTTCTAATGATGTACTCTGCATATAAGTTAAATAAGCAGGGTGACAATATACAGCTTTGACGTACCCCTTTTCCTATTTGGAACCAGTCTGTTGTTCCATGTCCAGTTCTGACTGTTGCTTCCTGACCTGCATATAGGTTTCTCAAGAGGCAGGTCAGATGGTTTGGTGTTCTCATCTCTTTCAGAATCTTCCACAATTTATTGTGACCCACACAGTCAAAGGCTTTGGCACAGTCAATAAAACAGAAATAGATGTTTTTCTGGAACTCTCTTGCTTTTTCCATGATCCAGCGGACATTGCCAATTTGATATCTGGTTCCTCTGCCTTTTCTAAACCCAGCTCAAACATCTGGAATAGAGGAAAACAACAGAATGGGAAAGACTAGAGATCAAGAAAATTAGAGATACCAGGGAACATTTCACACAAAGATGGGCTCAACAAAGGACAGAAATGGTTTGGACCTAACAAAAGAAGAAGATATTAAAAAGAGGTGGCAGGAATATACAGAAGAACTGTACAAAAAAGATCTTCAAGACCAAGATAATCACGATGATGTGGTCACTCTCCTAGGGCCAGACATCCTGGAATGTGAAGTCAAGTGGGCCTTAGAAAGCATCACTATGAACAAAGCTAGTGGAGGAGATGGAATTCCAGTGGAGCTATTTCAAATCCTGAAAGATGATGCTGTGTAAGTGCTGCACTCAATATGCCAGCAAATTTGGAAAACTCAGCAGAGGCCACAGGACAGGAAAAGGTCAGTTTTCATTCCAATCCCAAAGAAAGGCAATGCCAAAGAATGCTCAAACTACCACACAATTGCACTCATCTCACATGCAAGTAAAGTAATGCTCAAAATTCTCCAAGCCATGCCTAATCTTACCTTTAAGGATTTAACAGGCATTAAGGATTGCTACAGGAAGAAAGAAATAATGAATCAAGAAAACATTTCCCTTGAAGAATTCTCATCATTAAGTTAGAAGATAGAAATATAAAAAATTAAGTACAGTCAGTTCAATTCAGTCAGTCATATCTGTCTCTTTGCAACTCCATGGACTGCAGCATGCCAGACTTCCCTGTCCACCACCAACTCCCATAGCTTGCTCAAACTCATGTCCATCGAGTCTGTGATGCCATTCAACCATCTTGTCTTGTGTTGTCTCCTTCTCCTCTCCCCTTCAGTCTTTCCCAGGATCAGGGTCTTTTCCAATGAGTCAGCTCTTTGCATCAGATGGCCAAAGTATTAAAGCTTCACTTTCAGCATCAGTCCTTCCAGTGAATATTCAGGACTGATTTTCTTTAGGATTAACTGATTTGACCTTCTAACAGTCCAAGAGACTCTCAAGAGTCTTCTCCAACACCCCAGTTCAAAAGCATCAATTCTTTGGTGCTCAGCTTTCTTATGGTCCAACTCTCACATCCATACATGACCACTGGAAAAATCATAGCTTCAACTAGATGGACCTTTGTCAATTAAGTAATGTCTCTGCTTTTTAATATGCTGCTAGGTTTGTCATAGCTTCTCTTCCCAGGAGCAAGCGTCTTTTAATTTCATGGTTGCAGTCACCATCTGCAGTGATTTGGGAGTACAAGAAATAAAGTCTCTCACTGTTTCCATTGTTTCTGTCAGGCGAACGTATGTTTCTCGGTTCTTGTCTCATCACAATGATTTGGGGCGACGGACATTAAAGCCCTCCGAGCGTCACAGCTCTCTGGTCTTGAACAAACCATGTCATAGCTCTTAGACAAATCAGTGTTACAGCTCTATTTTATTTAGGAGATAGCGGGAGAATCCATCATTGAAGAAGACAAGAGTGGAGGAGCTTGAAATCGTGCAGGGTGGGGTCAGAGAGAGAGAGAGAAAGAGAGCAGGCACAGGTCGGGTTGGGGGAGAGAGAGAGAAAGAAAGAGCGCAGGTATGCGGGGGCGAGAGAGTGCTTGGCTCCTCCTTTTATATGTTTTTTTTCCTCCCTCTGGGCCTGCCCTATGCAAATTGGGCTTAGCCAGGAGTGCTGTTTGTTCTTCCTGCAGTCCTCACTTGGGTGCTCGGACCTTTTTTGTTCTTCTCTTGTTTTATTTTCCAGGTCTTTTCCCTTCCTTGTCTTTTAGCCACCACCATTTAGGACTCCTTTTCCCTATTCTATCTACCTAACATTTCCCCATCTATTTGCCATGAAGTGATGGGAGCAAATACCATGAACGGATGCTACAACTAAAAATAAATTGAGAACTGGTCAAGAAACTTTGAAGAAGAGGGACATTTGAGCTGGTTTTTAAAGTATACATTTTGTTGATAAGTATCTGTATGGAAAGGGCTTCCCTGGTGGCTCAGTGGTAACGAATCTGCCTGCCAATGCAGGAGATGTGGATTCATGGGGTTGAGAAAATCCCTGGAGAAGGAAATGGCAACCCACTCCACTCTTCTTGCCTGGAAAATCCTATGGGCACAGGTTCTGGCAACCTACAGCCCATGGGGTCACAAAAGAACTGGACATGACTTAGTGAATAGACAATGACAAATCTGTGTGAAGAGAGGCACTGAAAGATATTCCAGACACAGAGAGCAGAGTTTCAGAGAAACTTAGTACTTTCTCTGAGTTCATGACAATAATATTGACACAGCTATTTAACTTTTTTAAAACACCAAGAAGGCTGAGCAACAAAGAATTGATGCTTTTGAACTGTGGTGTTGGAGAAGACTCTTGAGAGTCCCTTGGACTGCAAGGAGATCCAACTAGTCCATTCAGAAGGAGATCAGCCCCGGGATTTCTTTGGAAGCAATGATGCTAAAGCTGAAACTCCAGTACTTTGGCCACCTCATGTGAAGAGTTGACTCACTGGAAAAGACTGATGCTGAGAGGGATTGGGGGCAGGAGGAGAAGAGGACGGCAGAAGATGAGATGGCTGGATGGCATCACTGACTCGATGGACGTGAATCTGAGTGAACTCCGGGAGTTGGTGATGGACAAGGAGGCCTGGCATGCTGCGATTCATGGGATCACAAAGAGTAGGACACAATTGAGTGACTGAACTGAACTGAACTGAACCTTTAACTATCCAAATAGGAAAAGAAGTATGTCAAGGCTGTATACTGTCACCCTGTTTATTTAACTTATATGCAGAGTACATCATGAGAAATGCTGGACTGGAAGAAACACAAGCTGGAATCAAGATTACCGGGAGAAATATCAATAATCTCAGATATGCAGATGACTCCACCCTTATGGCAGAAAGTGAAGAAGAACTAAAGAGCCTCTTGATGAAAGTGAAAGAGGAAAGCGAAAAAGTTGGTTTAAAGCTCAACATTCAGAAGGCAGGAGGAGAAGGGGACGACAGAGGATGAGATGGCTGGATGGCATCACTGGCTCAATGGACATGACTCTGAGTGAACTCTGGGAGTTGATGATGGACAGGGAGGCCTGGCGTGCTGTGATTCATGGGGTCGCAAAGAGTCGGACACGACTGAGCGACTGAACTGAACTCACTTCTATTACTTTTTCAACCTAGTGCTATTATCTCAGAGAGGACTTACCTGACTATCCTATTGATATAAACATTTTCCCCTAGAGCCAATCTCCATGATACTCTATTCTCTTGCCCATTTTAGTTCATTGTATTTATCATTTCCAACATTATATTAAGTATTTAATTGCAAAATAGTTTTCTGTCTCCTCCCCTATTTGAATGTGAAATCCATGAAGTCTGGAACTTAATCTGTCTTGTTCATCACTTTGTTTCAAACTACCTTATTAAATACTTGAGCCTTAACTGTTTCAACAAATATTTGTTGAACACAGGAATTAATTATGACACATTCTGGTGATTACTATGAAACATGCAGGGAGTTATGTCAGAAAATGAGGAGCATTATTCAGATTATTTACACCAAGGAATCCCTTGGATGAAATGACATTTCATAGGAAGGAGCTGTTCTGGCAAATAATCAAGTGGTGACTTCTAGACAAAGCTAATAGCATATAAAGTGCATTAAGGTCAGAAAGGTCTTGAGATGCTTAGGATAATTTAATGAGGCCATTGTACTTGGAGCATAAGAAATAAGGTGGAGAGTGGAATGAATTAACAATTAGAAAGCAAGTATAAAGAAGATTGTTCAGCTTCTTACAGATCAGTTTAAGAGGATGAATATTTTCCTAAGTATTTGAGACATCTATAAAAAGGTTTTGAAAGTTGATTAATCCGGAAGTCTATTACTTTAAAGATAAAGAAATGTGCTGCCAAGCAGCATCAGGGGGCTGCCTTAGTGACCTTGAGGTCTCCCTGCTGCCCCTTGGCTTTATGGCCATGCCTATCCTTGAAATAATAAGTGATGCTTGACACTGAATAAACCAGTGAGTCTGATTTGACATTCCAATCATCTGCAGTATCTGAAAGGCCCATGAGGAAAAACAAAATCGTTTAACAATGAAATAGAGGAATTGAAACCTGATGGTTGGTGGTAGGAGCAAGGGGCGATGGGAGTGAAGTGGCGAGGCGGGGGAAGTCCAAGAAAGAAAAACCAGATAGTCTGGCGGAAAAGTATGAAGTGTCATGGAACCAAGGAATAAAGAATTTTGTAATGCACCTTTTATTAAGGCTCAGATAGCAAAGAATCTGCCTGCAATATAGGAGATTCATGTTCAGTCCCTGGGTTGGGAAGATCCCCTGGAGAAGGGAATGGCTACCCACTCCAGTATTCTTGCCTGGAGAATCCCACAGACAGAGGAGCTTGGCAGGCTACAGTCCACAGGGTCGCAAAGAGTTTGACACAACTGAGTAACTAAAGTTTTTATTTTGGAGTATTTTTATGTTTACAGAAATTTTGCTAATATAGTACAGAGAATTCCCATACACTCTCTATCCAGTTATAGTTTCCCCTAATATTAACATTTTACATCTCTCTGGTACATTGATCAAGACTAAGAAATCAACACTGTTGTTAAAAATACCCTGGATCTTTTTCAGATTTCATCAATTTTCCATTAATGGCCTCCTTCTGTTCCAGGATCTGATACAAGGTACCACATTGTATTTACTTGTTCTGTCTCCTTATTCTCCTCTGGTCTGTAATGTTTTCTCAGAATTTCCTTATTGCTCATGATTTTGACAGCTTTGAGGAGTCCTGATCAGGGTATTTTCTATTTAGGTTTGCTTGATATTGTATTGTATAATAAGACTGGGGTTGCAAAGAGCACCACAGAAGTGATATCTCTTCTAATTATATCATATACGATGGTATGTGAATCCACATGGCTCATTACTGAGTCAGTAATGATGTGGAATTTTGATCACTTAGTTAAGATGTTATTTGCCAGAGTTTTTCCACTGTTCATACCTTCTGCTTTGGAAGCGAGTCCCTAAGTTCAGCACGGACTCAATAGTGAGTAGACAAAGTTCTACCTCCTGAAGGAAGAGGTATATTCAAAATATATTATTTTGAATTTTTCTTTAAGGAAGATTTGTCTGAAAGAAGAGAGACTTTAAAAGGAAAGCGTAGTCATACTCTACTGTGCAATTTATGCAGATGAAGACCCAAAAGTCTTCACTGATTTTGGCAAAATGAAGATGGAGGCTACCTTAGGAAGAATGATTTGAATTTAATTGTAATAATGGGAGACATCAGTGGGAAGAGGGTGGCTGGGAGAGGAAGAATTAAAGATAGCATATGTGTCTTTGAAAATGTTTAGCTATAAAGTGGGACTGGGAATGAGGACTGTCGTTCAGGATTTATGAGACAATGATATCACATCCTGACCTTTTCATACATCTTGTTCTAAAAATATGATTCTCAATTTCTTTCTTTCTCTCTTTTTTTTTGACTTAGCATGTCCCCAGCATAGGGTTACCCTCAAGCCAAGGGCCTCAAGCCAGGTTTTGAGAAATGGAGAAGTGGGAAGCCTTGGAGCCTGGGAGAACGCCCCTAGACTGGAAGGCAAACTGGTCTGGGCATTGCCTGAAGGAGCTGAAAAGTGAGTTCTAAATCAGAGCTTCCTCTGTCTGATCTCCCAGGGCTTGGGTATCCTGAGTTTTCTGATATAACTCTTTACTTCCTCCTCAGGCTTTTTTGAGGTATAATTGATGTACAATATTATATGTTTCAGGTGTACAACATAGTGATTGGCAATTTTTAAAGGTTATACTCCATTTATAGTTATTATAGAATATTAGCTACATGCCCTGTGCCATACAAAATACCCTTGTAAGCTTGTTTATTTTATACATGATTCTCAATTTTTCAGTTCAAATTTCTAGTGATCATATTTGTAAGATAATACAACTTTCAGAATCTTCAACTTGATTAAATTCAATTAAATTTACATCACCCAATTTATATCAAAATCCAAAGTTGTTATCATAGATTAGGTTACATTAAAAATTTTTTTGTATAAAAAAATATTTTGTAAAATAAAAATCAGATCCAGGAGAAAAAGACTCATTACTACTTGAAATCAAATTTGTAGCTAACATGTCTGTGATTTCCTTGTTAGTAAATATCAAATCTGAGTAGATGATGCAGCCTTCCATCACGTAGCCCTGCTCGGTCAGTACTAGGAATTTAATAAATTTTGCCTTGACAGTTGCAGGCAGCCTTGCAATTGGTCTTCACAAAATCAGAGGCACAGGTCCATGTTTCCTTTAAAGATGCACAGTTAGAATAGTTATCTTCATACTCACAACTATTGGCTGGAAAAAAAGCAAAGAAAGTAATCACTTCATTATCATTCTCTTCCACAGCAGCAACACAAGCAATAAATTCAATGTGAGTGAGAAAGAGAAAATTGCGCAAACATGTTGGCATCATCACACTGTGACGAGCACTTCATAGCTTGAGGACACATAAGGTCTCTTAGTTAAACTAATCAATTAGCTCATCATTTATTTAAAAATTTTAATCTTTTGAAATGTTTCTAAAATGAATTGGCCTCTTTTCCTTCCTCTGAAAATAGAGCATGGTGAATTTAAATGAATCTCTCTAGAACTGCACTGTCCAAAATGATCAGCACTAGACAGGTGATTGGTTACATTTAAACCTAACTGAATTAAAATAAAATAAAATATAGATTTTGGGTCCTCAGTGATACTAGTTACATTCCAAGTGCTCAATAACGAATGTGGCCAAGGATTACTTTAAGAGACAGTACAATTATTTAACATTTCCATGAATGCAAAAAGTCATATTGGACTCTGTTGCTGTAGATTCTAATACTACTAGTCTTTCTTTCAGGAATAAGAAATCATTTTAAGAAGACATGGGTGCAAAATTGCAAAAACAAAAGGAAATTACACCATGATTGTTGGGTATTTCCATTCAGATGTTCCTCAATGGCCGCAGACTCAACACATCTCAAGTCAAGTACATTATCCTACCTACAAACTTGGCAGTTTTATAGTATTGCTTCCCAACTCTCCCTTCCTTTCACCCAGACTCAGAGAAGTGGCATAATTTAATCCAAGCCCTAGGAATTAATCTGAACTCATTCCCTTCTATATTTCTAGTTTCTCTCTCTTTCTTTTTAAACTGAAGTATAGTTGATTAACAATGTTTTCCCCCTATTTTTCATCAGCATGCAACAAGCACAGGTAAGAAACACTGGCTCTTCTACATTCTTCCTATTTCCTATCACTGTCCATTTCTCTGCATTCATTTTGCCCTCATGCAATAAAGATATTTGCTTTTAAACCCATGTTTTTCAACAGTCTCCAAGCTGGATTCCCATCCAATTGTTTCTGCATGCTATTGCCAGGAGCTCTTTGTAAAACACAATTTTGATTTTATCATTCTTTCATTTGAAATCTTTCAATTGGTTGCTCATTACTACTAGGATAAATTCCAAGTTCCTCAACAAATAGTTTAAGCCCAGGTGTAATTATTTTCTTCTGTAGTTAATTTATACAAAGCTTTGATATCATCACTATTCTGAATTATGGTTGAGCAATTCTTCCAGAGAGAGTGCTGTAATTCAGTCAGGTGAATGCACTTAAAAGGTGGAAATCTCAGTTAATGGGTTAATTGCATTGTTAATAATAATTACAATAACATACACCAGCTGAACAAAAATACCAGTGCTGTACCTCTATTAACAACAACACGGAATAAGACATTATATGACA
Organism: Madoqua kirkii; assembly: GCA_006408675.1. Taxonomy (NCBI): domain Eukaryota; kingdom Metazoa; phylum Chordata; class Mammalia; order Artiodactyla; family Bovidae; genus Madoqua; species Madoqua kirkii. Next base: position 28,513 of record SJYC01075549.1, on the reverse strand, counting down.
TTAATTCCACTCCTTTTAATAAGATATATTTGAAGTTTATGTGAGCTAATAACACTATAAGCAGATTTGATTGACATTTTAAAAAAACATAAAAATTATTGGCAGACAAAAATACAAGTGTTCATTAAACTAAATTTGATGATTAAATTACCCTATGGGAAAAATGAGGAATTTAGTATGATAAACTCATTAACATATAAGGAATTATAATTTTTAATATGCCTTTCCAGGTTAATTCATATTCTGTGGTATCACATCTTTATATTTGTACATATTTCTCTCTTTAAAATTCCATCTTTGCTATAAAGTCATTAACTTTAGTGAAAAGAAAGTTCATATTCAGTTGCAATGATTAATTCCCACAGAAAGTTTTTCAGATATGCCAATATGTCACGGGTTCAACACAGCCACAAATATACATTGGTGGTAGATGTTTCTTTAGGTTATGTACAGTAACCAACTTCACTGCAAGTAAGAATTCACAACAGTGTAAACTTTTTGCTTAAAGGCACTCTGTTGAATAATTTTAATTTTGGCTTTTGGAGGAAGACATTGCTTAAGCTGGTTGTGTTCGGAATATTTTCTAATGCTTAGCCATGTCAGCTCATTAATATTAACAAGTTAATGGTTTCAGACTTACTGCAGAGGCCGTTGTCACAGTGATTGGGGCAGCTGCCACAAGGTGTTCCCTTTTGGTAAGGGACGTGTTGTCTGCCGACAATATTACCACTGAAATTGGAAATACAAAATGTCAAGCATTTTTCATTTCTTAAGTTTAATTTATGCTCCAAGGGAAGCATCTATCTTCATATGGGACTAAATATCTTTCAGTGTTTTCAATCATGTCAAATGACTGAAGAACTAACATTCCCCACATGTACTCAGATCCCAATGCGAAGTAAGAATAATTCACCTGTGCACTTACTTTCTTGACCCTCGTCTAACAGTCTGAGCCGAAATGGGCTAATAACAGGCTCTAAAATGTCCAGAGTGCATTTCAGTGTGGCAACAGTTTTCACCTCATAGTAATCTTGATGGAATTGATAAGGCCCTGCACCCCTACATGCTGGCAAGAGGCAAACATATCCCATCAAGAGACAGGGAGAGATGGGTTGTGCCTCAAATTAAAAAAAAAAAAACAAAAACAAAACTCTTCTAAACTTTTATCCCTCCTCCCCTCTACTGAAAAAGAATTTTTTTAAAGTCTGGTTTGTCTTTTAGATAACAATGTTAAAGTATTAGATTGCTGATGGCATTATGTATTGACAACAAACTTGAAAGAACATACTTACGCGGGACAGTATTGGCAAACGTAGAGGTACTTTAGACTTTGTTTGGGACAGTAGGCAACTCCACATCCAGTAAGGAAAGATGAGTACCAAACAACCTGTGAGCACATAAGTGAAGATAGGAGAGTACAGTAGAGAAGAAAATATATTGAAAAAACTAGAATAAGAAATATAAAACTGAAAAGGATGTTACTGATATATTGTATTTCTGCATACCTTATGAATATATTTAGTTAAATTATTGAGTAGAAGTACTGACCTTTTATTTTTATTTTATTTTAGCCTCTCCATGCAGCTTACAGGATCTTTGTTGCCTATCCAGGGATGAAAGCCAGGCCATGGCAGTGTAAGTGCTGAGTGCTAACTGCTGGACTGCCAGGAAATTCCCTAAAAATCTTTTAAAATACTACATTTCCATGTACATTCACTATTTAATCCATTTAGGCTGTAAGAAAAATACAGGGTATATTTCCCCATTCAAAGTGTGCAGGCTTTTGACAAATGACAGCTCACGGCTGAAATACCCACAACATAGTAAAACTACTCTTCACCCATTTGAGATCTTCCTTTCAGTTCAACATTGGAATCAGTCAAAATTTGGTGAAGCCTCCCTTTTAAAGTACTGATGTCAGAAAGTTTTTATCTGTTCCCTTACCTGGGTGAAATGTCCAACTACTGCTTGGGGACTCTTCGGCCCTACTTCAAAAACAAAATCACGGACCTCGTCATACCAGCTTTGGATTGCATTAGACCACGTGGAAGGGTAACTTGACATAAAGAGATTCTCACCACAGTTCCTTGTACCTGAGAAAAAACAGATCATTGGTGGGGAAAGCCATAAATTATTCAGTCCTTTGCAGCACTCATAGCTGTAATCCACGAGGGAGTTTCTCCTCAGTTATAAGCTGGAAAGAAGTCAGATGTGCTTAACACCTTGAGAATGGCCTCAAAGTGCGCGATTTTGAGTACATCGAGTTTTTTTTCTTTTTCCTTTAGTATCTGTTCTCCCTAGATTCATTTGTTTACACTTTAAATTTTCATGAGCGTATGCGTTAACGCATACTCTGCTTTGTATGCTAAAGGCAGAGATTAACTCAATTTCTCTCTGACGCTTGCCCACATTCACCAAGGATTGTTTTATACATAGGACCCTAAATAAATGTTTATGATTGCTATTCTGTATGAACTTTGAAAAAAAGCTAGCACTCAGCCTTTAATCAAAAAACCCAATATGAAGCAAACAGCACTGGAAAAGACAGTATTTTCAAAGATTATGAGTCTCCCCTTAATAAGCAAATAAGAGCATCACAGGCCAAATTCTCAAAGAATGAGGAAAGAAGTGCCTTGTAGCACAACAGAAGTATTTCAAGATATTTTCAATATATATCTCAATATATTTTTCAAGTTGAATATTTCAAATTAGATGGCTTTAAATATAATGTCTACATGCTATTTTAAGGGAGTGCAAACTAAATTACTCTTGGATAAATCCTTTAAGAAGGAAAGAAAGAAGCTAAGATTTTAACAGTAGATTGAGATCTTCAAGAAAATTTGTTCCAATCTTCTACTGAATATAGTCATCCCGCTTCCTGATTTCACTAAATTATAGTAAAAAAAAATACAAGTAACAGTGACAGTTTTACATTTAAAACAGGTAAGTCATTTGCTTCTTTCAAATTAGGTGTGCTTAAATCTATGTCATATTTGATAATTTCAGTAAATATTTTATCCCATATTTAATAATAAGATATTTTATCTCATTGTTTCTATGTTTCCTGATGCAGAAGTCATGTCTAACAGGTTATTTTTTAATCTATATAGTAATGATTGTGTGGCAAGCACCCAGGATATACAAAAGACTTGACATTCTGCCATCAAAATGATTTAATCAAACATATAAGTACAAATATAAATAGGTTTAAAAATAACTGATTTCTCTCTTACAGTTTTCTATTCTATAAAATAGAGGAAGAGATGACTCAGGACTGCTTCAGTCAGAGGATGGTTGAGGCACAAACAGGATATGGTGTGAGCCAGTTTTTATAAAATATAAAACACACAATAAGCACAATGTGGTACTTCTCAGAGTCCTTTCTCCTGCAGAGAGTTTTTAAATTGAAAAAGGCAGCATCATAAGCAACATTTATTCACAAAGCTTTCTTAATGTAAGGTCAAAAATAGCCCTTATGGTCTTGCTTGTTCATGGAATCAACAAAAATATTAAATTACATACCTATTATTCTATCCTTTTTGTTACTGTGTTGGAAAAGGCACTTGTTTGCCCAATTTTGGGCGTTTGCTGCTGCCGTGCTGTTCCATTGCTAAAACAAGAAGGGAAAAAAAAGATGCATTCAATGACAATTACAAATTACAAAGGAGGATAAGTTTTATGATTAAAATAGTGGACTAGTCTATATGAGCACAAAATTTTTCTATGTGCATCTTCTGCTTATCATGATAGTCATGGATATCTTTTTCATGTGTCTTTTCTGCTTCACAAAATTGTACATCTGCCCTAAGTAATCAAAAAATCTAAGAGAGTTAATGGTCTATTTTTGATGGCACAGTAGACACACCTCAATTTTTAGTAATGATCTTCTCTAAACATTGATCAACACACGGAGATGTTGAGATTATTTTCCCGATAGTACTGAGCTGGCATACTTTACTCTTAGTTCCTTTTTTTTTTTTTTCGTAAGTACATCTGGGAGACATGTGGCCTTCAGTAGTGGACCTAGAAAAGTGGCCTGTTATTTACCCTAGATCAAAAGGTAATAACCCTAATAACCTAGGTTAGAAGAAATACTGAGCAGAAAGACATCTCTCACTGATATCTAAAGATTTGCTTTTACTTCTGCCCCCCACAATTTAAATAGCCCTTAAAACTGGACAAGTTGCTTCACTATAATAAAGCCAAATTTAGGAGACTAATGAGACAATGAGCTAATGCAGGCCCCTCATTTGCATAAGCCCTTTCAGAGTGGCAAGAGGGCACCTCAGAAGATATTTGGCCATTTTTGTGAGGAGGGAGTGGTAACATTTGCAGTGGTTAAGATGTTTTTATGTTCTCTTCCTTAAAGTTAACAAAACTTGGATTTCTCCTACTAATAACATATCTTCTAGAAAAGGTCTTGGTCATAAATTACAGCTCAGGTGGAGTGGACATTAATCATGAGGATGGTGTGGGTGATGGTATTGCAGTTATGACTCTACAGAGAGGCAATAGAAGGGAGCACATAGGCCAGAGAAGTTATGAGAAAGCTGTTTTTTTAATAAAAAAAAAAACTTTTTTTTTTTTTTTCGTAAGTACATCTGGGAGACATGTGGCCTTCAGTAGTGGACCTAGAAAAGTGGCCTGTTATTTACCCTAGATCAAAAGGTAATAACCCTAATAACCTAGGTTAGAAGAAATACTGAGCAGAAAGACATCTCTCACTGATATCTAAAGATTTGCTTTTACTTCTGCCCCCCACAATTTAAATAGCCCTTAAAACTGGACAAGTTGCTTCACTATAATAAAGCCAAATTTAGGAGACTAATGAGACAATGAGCTAATGCAGGCCCCTCATTTGCATAAGCCCTTTCAGAGTGGCAAGAGGGCACCTCAGAAGATATTTGGCCATTTTTGTGAGGAGGGAGTGGTAACATTTGCAGTGGTTAATATGTTTTTATGTTCTCTTCCTTAAAGTTAACAAAACTTGGATTTCTCCTACTAATAACATATCTTCTAGAAAAGGTCTTGGTCATAAATTACAGCTCAGGTGGAGTGGACATTAATCATGAGGATGGTGTGGGTGATGGTATTGCAGTTATGACTCTACAGAGAGGCAATAGAAGGGAGCACATAGGCCAGAGAAGTTATGAGAAAGCTGTTTTTTTAATAAAAAAAAAACAACAGAAAAAGCCGAGTGAAAGTATCTAAGAGTCAGCTTATTAAGGACATACTAACCTCAGCGGCAGGGTGCACGAAGAGGCTTCAGGGGTTCCAGGCACCCTGAAACTTCATACTGATTGTATATGTATGTATGTAGATGCATTTTTTCTTTTTAGGGGAGAAATTCCACTTTCAAATATGGTAAACTCTGAAATACGCATGATAGATTATAGATTCTGACAGATTAAACTATTGTCATGAATAGAATATAGAAGGAGGAAGTATGATTTTTTAAACAAAAAAAATAGTATGTGGAATTTAAAAGAAGAAGAATTTCTTCCCTGTCCATAACATAGCTCAAATGAAATAACAAAGCAGAGCCAGAACTTCCAAAGCCAAAAAGTTCTTAAGAGATATAATTTACTAGGTGCCAGCTCTTACCACAGCCAGCTCAAGCCACTTTGTTTATGTGACTGCTTCTTACCATCTTCAGCATGTTACTGGGAGGTGGAGAGACTCCTCTCCTTAGGTCATTGTGTTTGTTTACAATCTCAGTTTGGATATTTTTCAGGGTGGTTGACAAATCAGCAACACGTCGATCCTGAAGGAAAGTCAGTTCAGGATTAGTTTTTACAAGTTTTGAAACTGCGTAGAAGAATGCATGAGTTAATTTAAGAGAAAAAAGATTATTTTCAGACACATGTTCAGTTCAAGTCAGTATTATTAAGCACTGCCAATGAATCTGAGCCCAAACTGTAATTTTTAAGAAAGAAATAATGTTGAGTTTTAAGAGTCGGGCTGTAATTCATGCCATGATGATTAAAAATGCCTCGATGGAAATTCCCTGGTGGTCCAGTGACCCTGTGCTTCTGCTTCCAGAGGCACGAGTTCGATCACTGGTCAGGGAACTAAGATTCCATACATTGTGTGGTGTAGTCAAAAAATAAAGACACCTCTGAGGCAATAAATGCTTCTTTCTAGAATGAAGAGACAACTCAGTGTGAGTTTCCTAGACGTATGAATGAAAACAAATGACAAAGTTACAAGATTGAAGCCATTAAACATTCTCATTCACACTCAGTCAGGCTGCAGAAGGGGAGTGATAGGGTGGAGGTAGGTGGCTCCTTTTAGACTAGTGGTCCCCAACCTTTTTGGTGCCAGGGACTGGTTTCTTGGAAGAAAATTTTTCCATGGACCTGGGGAGCAGGAGATGGTTTCAGGATGATTCAAGCATATTACCTTTATTGTGCACTTTATTTCTATTGTTAATTACATCAGCTCCACCTCAGATCATCAGGCATTAGATCCTGGAGGTTGGGAACCCTTGTTTTAGATGTTCGAGGAACCTTGAACTGACACGCTGTGTGTATTTAGAGAAAGTATGTTTAGGCGGAATCCAAGTGCCCTCAATACTCCAGTAAATAATCCTGCCTATTATGGGACAGACTTTATGGGGTCTCTCAAAAGACAGTTTAACAATATTATAAAAAAATCTCCAAAGCAATTTGGAGGGAGCAATGCCATTCCAATTAATGAACTATTGCTGACTTCGTTCCTTTTAGTAACAGAAATATAATTAACAGGATATTAAGTCAGGTGTTGATATTTTTGGTGTATCTTTGCATGTATGTTGGGAAGGCTTGAGTCTGGAGGTAGAGTAGGGTGTGTAAATAGTTCTCAGAAAGTCTGAGCAATTTGGTGACTTAAATTTACAGAAGAGTCTGATGCTATATGCACATGAGCAAAATTTTGAAGCATTAAGCCCAGACAGGGCCTTTTGTTGATTTTCCCTGACACCCTGGGATAAGTTATTCTCTCCCTCCCCCAGTGCTAAGTCTCCTCAAAGTTATACAAATACTGTGAACATGGATCTCACCACACTTTATTGCCATGATCTTGTTATGTGTCCATTTCTCCTGCCTATTTGTATGTTCCCAAAGACAGGGACCAATATTGAATGTGTGGTACTCCCAGACTGGGCGCTTTCCAGCTATCGATTTGTAAATTAGCAAGGATGCGACTGAACCGACTTAGCAGCAGCAGCCGATGTGAATACCAATCTCTGTATAAAAGTAATTGTGGTTTTGGATCATGAATTTTAAATCATCATAACTAGGCTCAAACACACCTTTTTAATCAAAATAGGAACCATTGCAATCAACACATTTTTGCCAACAAAAAAATGTTTGTTTATTCCTGTAGCATAAAAATACTTGCTTTGGGATTCAGTGACCCCTTGGAAAGCATTTTCTGCCTGTTTCTGGTTGCAGAAGAATTTTCCCTGCAAAAAAGTTTTCTTGATGCTTGAAACTGTAGTTGGTGACGATAGGTTAGGTGAATATGGCAGATGGGGAAAAACTTCATAGCCCACTTTGTTCAACTTTTGAAGTGTTGGTAGTGCAACATGCGGTCACGTGTTGTTGTGGGGAAGAACTGGATCCTTTCTGTTGACCAGTGTCAGCCTCAGGTGTTGCAGTTTTCAGTACATCTTATGGATTTGCTGAGCATACTTCTCAGATGTAATGGTTTTGCTGGGATTCAGAAAGCTGTAGTGTATCAGATGGGAGAAGGCAATGTCAGCCCACGCCAGTACTCTTGCCTGGAAAATCTCATGGACAGAAGAGGCTGGTAGGCTGCGGTCCACTGGTTGCTAAGTTGCTAAGTTGGACACGACTGAGTGACTTCACTTTCACTTTTCACTTTCATGCATTGGAGAAGGAAATGGCAACCCACTCCAGTGTTCTTGCCTGGAGAATCCCAGGAACGGGGGAGCCAGGTGAGCTGCTGTCTATGGGATCACACAGAGTCGGACATGACTGAAGCAACTTAGCAGCAGCAGCAGCAGCAGTGTATCAGATGGTCAGCATACCACTGGACGGTGACCATGACCTTTTTGGTGTGCAGGTTTGGTTTCGGGAGGTGCTTTGGAACTTCTTCTCAGTCCAAACACTGAGCTGGTCATTGCCAGCTGTTGTATAAAATCCACTTTTTTTTGCATGTCACAATTCTATTGAGAAATGGTTTGTTGTTGTTGCATAGAATAAGAGAAGATGACACTTCAAAAGGATGATATTTCGGTCAGCTCAAGAGGCACCCATTAACTGAGCTTTTTCATCTTTGCAATTTGCTTCAAATGCTGAATGACCATAGAAGGGTCAATGTTGAGTTCTTTGGCAAATTTTCATGTAGTTTTAAGAGGCCAGCTTTGATGATGCTCTCAATTGGTCAATCAACTTCTGATGGCTGGCCACTGTGCTCATCTTCAAGGCTCCTGTCTCCTTTGCAAAACTTCTTGAACCATTGCTGCATTGTACATTCTTAGAAGTTCTTGGGCTAAATACATTGTTGATGATGAGAGTTATCTCCATTGCTTTCCAACCCATTCTGAACTCAAATAAGAAAATTGCTCAAATTTGCTTTTTGCCTAACATCATTTCCCTAGTCTAAAATAAATACAAAATAAATAGCAAGCAATGTCATTAGCAAAAAAATTAATAATGCATATTAAAATGATGCATACCTAACCATATTTATTTAAGAGTGTATTCCAATATCAAATAGCAAAGTTCAACAATGCAAAACCGCAATTACTTTTGCAGTAACCTAAATACATCAAATTGTAAAATAGCTCCCTGGATATGTCTTTTGACTCTGAAAAATGTAGTTTCATTTCAAAGCATACCACAATTTTGTTTCTGAAAAGTCATTATTTTCTGCTTCTTACCCTATCTTGCTTTGCAGATAAATTCTATTGAAGAAGATATGTCTTTTGCTGGTTTGTTTTAAAAATGAACATCGATAAAGTTTTTGTTAAGTGACAGGTGATATGAAAAGTGTTAAGAGTACAATGGATAAAAGGTGGTATCTATTTATCCTTAAAGCATTTATATTGGAGAGGCAATATGACATAAATAGATAATTATGACTTGATAACTGAAATGATAGGAGGGATTACTAGATATAAAGGGAGAAGAGATTAATTCTTCCTGATTGACCTTAGAAAATATTTCACAAAATATGGTGTGGACTGGGATATTGAAAGATAAGTTGTGTTTTCTAGGCATCTGGAGAAGATGCTCTGGGCAGAGGGTGTGTAGAGTATCTGATCAAGAGACATTTACTGGTGCAAAGGACCCAAATGATATTTCCTTTTAAAATACTTTTATAAATAAAGACTGGGAGATGGACTGGACACGTAACAGGGGGCTGGAAAGGGCCATGGAAGGAATCTTCAGGGAAGAAATTGGGAACACAGCAAACGACTTGAATGAAACCCTAGCTGATGAATGTATTGTATTTGGATTAAAATTTTGATTATAACACAATAGCTATATTTGTAAATGCCAAATGAGGTTAAATGCAATGTCAGAAACCTGTGATCTGAGGAGTCCTAGCTAATCTTGTGTGCCCAGAGTCAAAGGAGGGTGTGGGAACAGACAGCAGTGGCCAAAGCTCCTCACATTCAGAGGTTCTCTGATCAGGAGGTCGACACCTTATTATGGGCATCTCCACACCAGTCATTGGAGAACATGACTGATCCTGTTTGGGAGATTATTAAAGTGAAGCAGCATATTAGAAATAATTAGAACATCTTACCTAACATATACTAATTGTAAAATTATGGGCAAAATCAAAATACTTAACATCTTTAGCAAATTTCCTTGCTCTTAATTAAAATTATTCTCACAGGATAATTATGAAAATTAAATGTGGTGATATTTAATGGGAAGAAGTTTTGCTAATTTGAGATTATATAAACATGTTGCTAATTTTCTGTGAGAGTCATGTTGAAATGTATTAAATAAAAGTAAATCAGAAAAGATCTTGGGACAGGAGAAGTATCATTAGCTTTTAAATCCACAAACCAGTGCTGTCAGTAGAAACTGACATCACATTAAGGCATCACATATGATTTTAATTTAAAAAAAGAAAAAATAAACATATTAAATTGCTAAGTATGTATATCACTTGATGAATATGTTACAATGTTTATTATGTGATCAATAGTAAAATTATTAATAAGATTTTTACCTCCATTTTTTTCACTAAATCATACTGCACTGTATTTAAGCAAGTCTCAATTCACATTAGTGTTGCATATCCTCACGTGGCTAGAAGCTACCATATTGGTTGCCACAGCCTTAGACTTAAGCACAGTGAGCAACTTAGAAGGACTCTGCGGTGTACCAGACACTCCGGTTTTTTTTACTTTCAAACATTGATCCCTCAAAGTTGCATGGCGTGTTGTGAAAAGATTTTTACCCTTGACCATACCTGTCCCTTTGCAGGAAAGAATGGAAGCCACACAGCAGCCAGGAACAAAACCACCGTGCATAATGCCATCGCTGGGAAAACAAAACAAAAGGAACAAAGACCTGCGTTGGAATGTTTAGTGCATGAACATCTGGGGAACACGGGGGAAAAAATAAAACACTCAAAGTAGGGATCTCAGTTACACCAGATTCATCAGCTGACATGAAAAAAGAGGACGTGTCACCAGGAGTGGGTAGAATGATAATGGATTTGGCCCCAGACCTGAGCCTCCAATGGGGACAGTAAAGAACAAATGGAAGCACTGGATTGGAGCCCTTGAAGATCACCTGTGAATGTTGATGATAAGTAATTCTACCCTGTTGTTGTCGCTAAGTTGTATCTGACTCTTGTGACCCCAGGCGCTGTAGCCTGCCAGGCTCCTCTGTCCATAGGATTTCTCAGGCAAGAATATTGGAGTGGGTTGTCATTTCTTTCTCCAGAGCATCTTCCCGACCCAGGGATCCAACCCGTGTCTCCTACATTGACAGGCGGATTCTTCATCACTGAGCCATAGGGGAAGTCCAACTCTGCCCTAGTTCCACAGTTTTCCCATGTAACTATTCTCCAGGAGCTAGGAATGGCTCTTCACACTTCCTGACTGTGATAAAACAACACACATATATATGTGGAATCTAGAAAGATGGTCCGGGGGAACTTATTTGCAGGGCAGGGCAGCGGTGGAGACACAGCTGGAGGAGGATATGGAAACCCAGTCCAGTATTCTTGCCTGGACAGAGGAGCCTGGTGGGCTACAGTCTATGGGGTCACAGAGGGTCGGACATGACTGAAACGACTTAGCACAAAGCGCACAGTGGAGACACAGACATAGAGCACAGACTTATGGACACTGTAGTGGGCCGGGGAGGACGAGGGAGAAGGTGGAATTATGGAAAGAGTAACATGGAAACATACATTACCATATGTAAATAGATAGCCAATGAGAATTTGCAGTATGACTCAGGGAACTCAAATTGGGGTCCTGCAGCAGCCTAGAGGGGTGAGATGGAGAGGGAGCTGGGTGGGGGAGGTTTAGGAGTTTCAGGAGGGAGAGGACATTAAAAAATAAAAAAAAAAGAACGACTAGACCTTGCTAGTTTCTTTACACCTTGCTTGCTCATATGCTTGCATTTCCTAGAGCCCTAGGTAAATCCACTAAGGAGTAAATGCTTTTCTTGGGTAATTTCAACAGCTCTCTCAACTCTGCCCAGTGTACCAGGAGTGGGTAGAATGATAATGGATTTGGCCCCAGACCTGAGCCTCCAATGGGGACAGTAAAGAACAAATGGAAGCACTGGATTGGAGCCCTTGAAGATCACCTGTGAATGTTGATGATAAGTAATTCTACCCTGTTGTTGTCGCTAAGTTGTATCTGACTCTTGTGACCCCAGGCGCTGTAGCCTGCCAGGCTCCTCTGTCCATAGGATTTCTCAGGCAAGAATATTGGAGTGGGTTGTCATTTCTTTCTCCAGAGCATCTTCCCGACCCAGGGATCCAACCCGTGTCTCCTACATTGACAGGCGGATTCTTCATCACTGAGCCATAGGGGAAGTCCAACTCTGCCCTAGTTCCACAGTTTTCCCATGTAACTATTCTCCAGGAGCTAGGAATGGCTCTTCACACTTCCCGACTGTGATAAAACAACACACATATATATGTGGAATCTAGAAAGATGGTCCGGGGGAACTTATTTGCAGGGCAGGGCAGCGGTGGAGACACAGCTGGAGGAGGATATGGAAACCCAGTCCAGTATTCTTGCCTGGACAGAGGAGCCTGGTGGGCTACAGTCTATGGGGTCACAGAGGGTCGGACATGACTGAAACGACTTAGCACAAAGCGCACAGTGGAGACACAGACATAGAGCACAGACTTATGGACACTGTAGTGGGCCGGGGAGGACGAGGGAGAAGGTGGAATTATGGAAAGAGTAACATGGAAACATACATTACCATATGTAAATAGATAGCCAATGAGAATTTGCAGTATGACTCAGGGAACTCAAATTGGGGTCCTGCAGCAGCCTAGAGGGGTGAGATGGAGAGGGAGCTGGGTGGGGGAGGTTTAGGAGTTTCAGGAGGGAGAGGACATTAAAAAATAAAAAAAAAAGAACGACTAGACCTTGCTAGTTTCTTTACACCTTGCTTGCTCATATGCTTGCATTTCCTAGAGCCCTAGGTAAATCCACTAAGGAGTAAATGCTTTTCTTGGGTAATTTCAACAGCTCTCTCAACTCTGCCCAGTGTTCCCATTCATTCCCATTCAAATCTTTCTCTTTATTACAATGTCTTAAATTCCAAAAAGGCAACATTCTCTTCCTGGATCTAAAAACAAAAGGAAAGGTACAGTTCTTACATTTCAAGGTATTATCATACCAACCCAGTCCTGTGAACACTCTTAATATATTCACATCATTTGCTTCACTAATTCAACTTCTTGGAATCCCCAGGAAATAATAATCTACACTGGTAAAGCTTTAGGCATACTTTTTTACCACATTAATATTTATAAAGGTAAATATTGTAATGAACTAAATATTCAATATCACAGGGGTAAAATGTCTAAATAAATTCAAACACATTCTCTTGCTTAAGCATATTAGACATAAAAGTTATTTTATGATGATTTTGTAACAAGGAAAATGTTTATATTTTGAAGTTAAGTTTTTTTGAAAAAAGGGGAACGTCAAATGGTACATGGGAGGTGCTTAGCCTTCTGTGAAAAAGTATGGGCCCTTCCAAAATTTATATATTGAAGCTCTAACCCCCCAGTGTGGCTATATTTATATCAGGGGCCCTAAGTAAGTAATTAAGATTAAATGAGGTTATAAGCATGGGTTCTGAATGGGTTCTAATTCACAGAATTAGTGTTCAGAAGAGACATTCAAGTCCTCTCTCTGTCTCTCTCTTGTCTCCACGAACCCAGAGAGAAGCCCATGTGAGTGTTCCGTGAAGGCGGCTCTCTGCAAGTCAGGAAAAGTCTCATTACAAACTAACCATATGGGCACCTTGGTGAGAATTGTGAGAAAATAAATATCTATTGCTCAAGCCACCCGATCTGTGCTACTTTGTAATAGCAGTCCCAGCAGACTAACATACTTTCTCATATATATTGAGGGTCAGATTACTTTCAAGTGCATTCCAAGGCCCATAACATGTAGTCAGTGGAAATCTGAAGCTAAATATCTACATTAAGCATTTACTGACTGCCACTCATCATCCATATTGCAATATGCCTTGGCTTTTCTCATGGACAGATGACAAAAGCTCTATGACACAGGTTTCTCTGGGGTCAATTTTTTTCCTAATATTTATTTATTTGCCTGTTTTGGGTCTTAGTTGCAGCATGCAAACTCCTGGTTGTGGCCTGTGGCACCTAGTTTCCTGACCAGGGACGAACCCGGGCCCCCTCTGTTGAGACCACTGAGTCTTAGCTGTTGACCAGCAGGGCATCCTGGGACTAGTTTTAATATAGGGTAACAGAAGAAATTGTATTGCATAGTGATATGGGGGACCTTGATGCTCAGGAGTTTGGGAATGCAGACATCATGATTCACCTGGAGGACAGCAGCAAAAATAGAACCTCAGACCATTCTCTTACAAAATAAATGATCAGACAAAAAGCTAGGCAAACAGGAAATAAAATTAAAAAAAAATACAAAAGAATGAATTCATCCTCATGTGATAAGGTGTTATTTTCTTCTCTGCATTTCCTATGAGTCTCTGAAGTGAAAAGTGTGAAAGTGTTAGTTGCTCAGTCATGTTTGACTCTTTTTGTGACTCCATGGAGCCTGCCAAGCTCCTCTATCCATGAAACTCTCCAGGCAAGAATACTGGAGTGGGTAGCCACCCCCTTCTCCAGGGAATCTTCTAGGCCCAGGGATCAAACCTGGGTCTCCTGCACTGCAGGATTCTTTACCATCTGAACCAGTCTCTGTTACTATAATTTGAGTAATTATTGTGAAGGCACTCTTGGAAAAGTGCCTCTGACTTTTGTCAGATTTATTGTCTTATGTGCTTTTTTTGTCACCTGGTGAAGCTCATGGTTTAGGCATTATGATGTTTCTATAAGTGAAGAAATGAGGCACAGAGATGTTAAGTAACCTTCTGACAGACTCATTGCCAGACTGAGGCTACCTGGGGTTTTTTTGAACCTCAATAACCATTTCCCACTAAACAGTATCTAACTTTTGGGGGGGGGGTGGAGTTCTGGGTAAGAATTTCAAGCATTCTGCCTTGACAGAAATAGCCCTACATTACTATTAATATAAATCTTTTTGCAGCTGATAAATAGCTAATAAATGACTGAACACATTTGAGAAAATTAGAAAAAAATTAGAGAATATTAACAATTAAGTCAATCATTTTCTGTTGTCTTTCAAATATAAAACTTCTAAGTCTTGGAGAGTGCAAATAATATTTTCTTTAGGATATCCTTCTTGACTTCAAAACATAGGTAATTATAATAACCCTCACCTATGTGACTTTGTTGAAATAACAGAGCACTTTGTTGGCATTTTAATGAAGTATTTTTGTCTGTTTAATAACTAGAATGACAAGGGATGTAATTGGATTAGAAGTCACAAAACTGATAGCTTATTCCTATAAGGGTTCTATGAATGAATACAAGTTATAAAAGTGTTTATACAGTATTTTGAAATTTTAACTCTTCTATACCATTAAAATTTCACTCACAGCAATAGGAAAAGGTTGATTTTGTTTAGATTTTAGGTGGGCAAAAGTGGGTGAAAGGAATGAAAATATGAAGACAGAAAAGGAAAAATAGGGAAAGAAAAATGAACTTATTTCTGTATAAAGCAGATACATAAATTTAATATTAAAAAGAGCCATTTGAATTTTTCAGGGACACCTGGCCCTTTATTGAGCAAATCTAAACTTTGGCAGCTGGTATTGTCCTAAAGGAAAGCGAGCACTGTAAGTGTTGACAAGCCTAAGATTTTGTTGTTATCATTGGTGATACTGTTTTACCCAGCTCATCTTTAACTATTATATAAAATTGAAAATACTCATTATATCAAGTTAGAATATGGTGACATAGGGTCACCTCATAGGGATTTTGTGATGTTTGAGAAGATAAATAACATCAAAGCAATCTGAAAGCATAAAAAATAACAACATATACCCCCCACCTTCCAGCATTATCATTACTATTTTTATTATTATTTGGGATGCTTGCTCTCCCAGCAGAAATCTTTCATCTCATAGGCTTTTCAGGGACTGGCTTTGCTGAAGGCAGCCTCCTGGCCCAAGGTCACGTTCTCTTCCTAATTCACCCTCACCCTGTGGCTGTCAGGTGTGGGATATAAAGGCCTGACCTCTTTGCTCCAAGTAGAGACAACTCTGAAACATTATCCCAACTTCTGAACTACTCAGAAGTAGTTAACTGACTGAAGCCTCCAATGAGACTACATCATATCTCTGCCTAATTTTGCTTTCCCCTGACTCCCAAAGGAACTGATCTCAAGTTCATTTCCTGATAAACTTTCCATCTCTCAGATATTGTTCCTAGAGGATCCAACCTGTGACATCATTCATTAGATAATCTTTTTTCATTTTCCTTAACTCTAGCCAGGCTTCTTTAGTTATCCTTTGATCATATGCTGTTAACACCTTAGATTATATTAATCCTCAAACCTGGATTCTAGCCACATCCTTCAAAAAACATTTCTAAGTGCCTCTTCCCAAAGAAACTCACAAGAAACTCCAAAAACCCTGATCTTGCCACTGGATGGGAGCCTTTAAAACTTACCACATAAAGTTTTGATTATATATTCATTTTCTCTGACCCATCTTCAAGATCTTATTTCTCTCAATTTTTTAATGTACTTTTGACTTTTTCTTCTATAATTTGACTGTGAGCGTGGAAAGGACAGACTACCATTTTCATTTTTTTAAATGCCTATGGCTAAAGACAGCTCCCTTTTTATGTGCTTAGCGATGGAGCTTCAGAAGCTAAGTCTCCAGAGGACCCTTTCCTAGGTTAGTGTCCCTGGACATGTACATTCTTTGGGCAATGGGCTCAAGTGGGCCTCGAGGAAAATTGAAAGCCAAAGAGAAAAACGGGTCCTTCTTTTTCTGCAAGCCAGTGACACTCAGTTATTATTCTTTCCTTTAACAGACAGTCATCAAGTTTTGCACACTATCCATGACAGCAGGCTAGAATCTACTGGACATATTCAAGTTAACAAAATATGATTCTCATTCACTCTCTGACCATCAGCATATCATTAGGGTAGCTCATGATTCAAGCACTTAGAATATGAACTTGTTGAACCTTTCCAAATGTGTGCAAAAGTGGAGGGAAAGATTTTCTTTTTCTTTTGCTGTTGACCCATTCTGGTGCTTTTGGATAAGGAGAAGAAAAAATCCAGCATATCACAGGGCTCTGGAAATAAGTATGTTAGATGATGTAAATATAATAAAGGCCCATCAGCAACTGTACGACCAATGCTTTTAGCTCCATTCCACCTCTCTTTTGCAGTGGCATCCTTAAATAGAAGGTACAGATCAGGTATGATTTATTTGCAATTATAAGGTCTGTCTAGTCAAAGCTATGGTTTTTCCAGTGGTCATGTTTGGATGTGAGAGTTGGACTGTGAAGAGGGCTGAGTGCTGACGAATTGATGCTTTTGAACTGTGGTGTTGGAGAAGACTCTTGAGAGTCCCTTAGACTGCAAGGAGATCCAACCAGTCCATTCTAAAGGAGATCAGTCCTGGGTGTTCTTTGGAAGGAATGATGCTAAAGCTGAAGCTCCAGTACTTTGGCCACCTCATGCGAAGAGTTGACTCATTGGAAAAGACTCTGATGCTGGGAGGGATTGGGGGCAGGAGGAGAAGGGGACGACAGAGGATGAGATGGCTGGATGGCATCACTGACTCAATGGACATGAGTCTGAGTGAACTCCTGGAGATGGTGATAGACAGGGAGGCCTGGTGTGCTGTGATTCATGGGGTTGCAAAGAGTCGGACATGACTGAGAGACTGAACTGAACTGAACTGACCTGAACTTGGTACAGTCACACCGAAATCAGTGGAAACAAGTAGGAAAAATACCTGCTTCTTTCTGTTCTCTGCTTGCATGTAGACAGTCTCTAAATGTGTGTAGCTGTGTTTCAGCTGCTATTTACTTAGTAACAAACTTTACATTCCTTTTCACTCCTTTCCCTTAAAAAGTTATTTTGCTGTGTAGAAGTCATTGCAGCTTTCCTTACATAATTTTCCTTCTGCTTTTCATCATTTTCCTTTTCAGGTTATTAGTCATCTCTCCTAAGTGTGACTAGAGAAAAGCCAAATACAGGATTCGAAATATTTCTAATTCCAAGTGTTGATGGTTTGAGTGTGCATGCTAAGTTGCTTCAATCATGTCTGACTTTTTGTGACCCTATGGACTGTAGCCTTCCAGGTTTGTCTGTTCATGGGAATTCTCCAGGCAAGAATACTGGAGTGGGTTGCCATACCCTCCTCCAGGGGATCTTCCTGACTCAGGAGTTGAACCTGCATCTCTTAACATCTCCTGCCATGGCAGGTGGATTCTTTACCACTAGCACTACCTGGGAAGCCCTAATATCTAATGACTAAGAGCAGAACAAGTCTTTTTGAAGTGAAAATGTATATAATACAGGTAAAGTGTAACATCTTATTTCTTACCTTGATGTCAGGCTCTTTGCTAATTTTGAAACACTCACTTGAAAAAGAAAATATTATTTTCTCTAATGACATGATATCACTGCTTATTAGAAGATAAAAAGCACATTTATAAAAATTATGCAAGCAAACATTGCCTTGAAAGTCCATCTTGTGTAAATAAGAATTTTCAAATTATAAACTAAGGAGAATGTGCTTTGTTCTTAAGAAGAGAGTTCATAAAAGGGTCCTTTTACAAAGCAAACTTCCAGGTTTCTATTCCAGTCAGGATGTCAAAATAGGAAGGTTTCTTGTTTCACTCCAAAATGGATATGGAAGGAATGACAGAAGCAAAATAGAATCATGACTTTCAAGAAATATCAAAAAGATAGAAAGAAAATCTGGGGAGAAGTAAGTTCTCATGACCTCTAGTGTGTACGTGTTGATATGTGTGTGTATGTGTGTGTGTGATAGGTGTGAAGTGGAGGAGGAGGCAGTAGCTGGCCTGAGTGTGCAGTGATAGCCAAGCCTTTTAATTTTTGCTCTTGCCTCAAGATAATCATTGCTTCCCCATTATTGCAAAATTCAGTAGCAACAGAACTAGCCACCTGTCCTGGGGCCATATATCAGCAAGATAGCATCAAGGGAACATAACCTTCATCAGATGCAAAGAAATGTGTGGACTATTCTACACTGCTATTACATTCATACACCTGTTCCATCCCACCCTCTAGGGTTATGTGAGTATGAATTAGTATAACTACTTCCTCTCAACGCTGTTTCATCCTAAAATGAACCTAAGGAGTGGCAGCAAATGGAAAGGATTCTGGGATTAAGTTTGTTCTAGTATATTTTTGCCATATGACCAAGAAAGCTAGTATAAGCATGAAAATGAACCAAAATTATTGAATAATGCACCATCTTGTGTAATAGGCTCTTGTGAACAGGCAGGAAGCCCCTTGCCCTGAGTGAGCCATGTATAATGATGCCGTTATATGGCGACTTGCCAGGTGGCACAGTGGTAAACAATCTTCCTGTCAATGCAGGAGATGCAAGAGACATGGATTCTATCCCTGGGTCAGGAAGATTCCCTGGAGAAAGAAATGGCAACCCACTCCAGTTCCAGCATTCTTGCCTGGAAAATTCCACGGACAGAGGGGCTGCAGTACATGCGGTTGCCAAAGAGTTGGACACAACTCAGCATGCATGCACATCTTTCTTGTGAAGTACTGGGTGTTTCTTTATGGGCTCACTTTAAACTCACAATAATCTACTCAATACCCTGGCTTACAGATGAGCAGTCCCAGAAGCAGAGATTCAATAATGAAGTGCAATAAACTTGCAAGCAGAACTGGGGGATAAAACTAGATATTTTGAGCTCAAAGCTCTTGCTCCTGAAGAAAGAGAATGGAAATGTTTTAAAGAATAATGGGGACTAGAAAAAAATGCCATTAACAGTATTAACACATGCGTACATAATGTGTACATTATAGTTATAGACACACTCATATGCCTAACCACAGCTCAGAAAACTACGTGAATTCAAAGTATCGTCACTCAGTCATGTCCGACTCTTTGTGACGCCATAGACTGTAGCCCACCAGACTCCTCTCTCCATGGAATTCTCCAGGCAGGAATACTGGAGTGGGTTGCCATTTTCTTCTCCAGGGCATCTTCCCGACCCAGGGATTGAATCCAGGTCTCTTGCATTGCAGGCAGACTCTTTACCAACCGAGCCACCAGGGAAGACATCAGAAAACTATAGGATGCATTATTTTTCAAATAGAGTTTAATATAATATTTAATCTTCATTATAACACATTCTTTCATCTCACCACTTACATGTGAAATGGAAAGCAGCCTATAAGAAGTTTGCAAACCTTTTAGACTTCATCATATAAGAAATCTACAAAGATATCTAAATAACAACAGAGACATTGACAGTTCCCAGAAAGCAATTATTTTGTCTTCCCAAAGATGAATTCTCTTCTCTTTGCTCGAATTTACTGGAAAACGTTACTAGAATTCTTAGCACTATGGGGATTTAAACATTACTCAAGAGTTCTGACACTCCTCCTCACAATTTATCTCTTCCTCCTACAAATCTGACCTCAGTTCAGAAGCCATATCATTGTAGAGTAGCTCCTAGGTTTGAAACGTGAAATCAGTTTAATTTCCTTTGATTCTTCTCCAGAGTGTGAATCATATAGGTAGACATTGTAGGTTTTGGTTTTAAACAGCTGAAGTGGGACTACGAAATCCTCTCTGGTGATAGTATGTCTTCCCTAAGCTTCCTGGATGCTAGTTAGCCACAGAGGAGAAAAGCATTAATATAAAATGTTTTTAAAGTAAAAGCTTTCCTCTGCTCACAGGTCATCAGAGGCAGGTATGTGGTTTCTTGATATCTGCTTATCTAGGATCATTTATTTGCCAAGGAACATAAAATTTTATATAGAAATTGCCTTCTTATATAAAATAAGTGTAACTGATATTATACTTAAATCACTTATATAAAAGTAAATGCCTGAAAAGGTTGAGTTTTGTTGGGAAAGTTTCTAATTTTTTTTTTTTTTTGACTGCATTTTATAGGAGATACTTTATCTTAGGTTGCTAATCTTTAGAATATTTTTGTCTCAAGATTGGTGCTATTACTTTGTTTTGGTGGATTTTAAACTATTAGCAATAGCTTCCCATACTTATTTTAATAATGTCTATATTATGTGTGTTAGTTGCTCAGTCGTGCCTGACTCTTTGCGACCCCATGGACTGCAATCCACCAGGTTCCTCTGTCCATGACATTTTCCAGGCAAGGGTACTGGAGTGAGTTGCCATTTTCTTCTCCAGGGGATCTTCCCGACCCAGGGACTGAACCCGGGTCTCCTGCACTGCAGGCAAATTTTTTACCGACTGAGCTACAAGGGAAGCCCAAGAAGCAGTAATATGCTTAAATAAACTTGGGCTCTTCCAGGCTCCTCCTCCTGGCCACACACCGGACACTGGAAATTCCTGACTGACCATCATCGTTTCCACAAAAGACTATGTCCATGTGAAACTCACTGGGAGGATCCCTGGCCACTACTTCTAGTCCTGACACAAAGCCTGCAACAGCCTGAAGACAATGACATAACTTGCGGCCAGAAGACAAAGATATCCTGAAGTTATACCGCCACGAGAGACACCACCTTCCTCAGACGGTCATAACTGAGCACCACACTTTTGATATTTATAGCAAGAACGATAAGTAAGGCTCCCAGCTTACTAATATTAAAAGTATGACAAACCCTGTGGGCACATTTTGTTGCTTCTACCAAGAAATACTTTGTATTTCAACAGTTTTATAAGACCAAAACCACAAAAATCTCACGTGCAAATGTGGGGATGAAAGATTCTTTGACCAGCTGCCTTCCCTCCTGATACAACCAGACCTCAAAAGCTTCCCATGCTTATTTTAATAATGTCTATATTATATAATGTCCATATATGTTAATATTAGTAAAATTATTTTATTCATTTATAAAAAAATTTTAATTGGAGGATAATTCCTTTACAATATTGTGTTAGTTTCTGTCATACATCCACATGATCAGCCATAGGTATACATCTATCCTCTTCCTCTGGAACCTCCCTCCTACCTCTCACCCCACCCCACCCCTCTAGGTTGTCACAGAGCAAGGAGTTTGAGCTCCCTGTGTCAGACAGCAAATTGCCACTGGCTATCTATTTTACATATGGTAATGTATGTGCTTCAGTGTAACTCTTTCAATTCCTCCCTCCCTCTCCTTCTCCCAAGTTTGTTCTTTGTATCTGCGTCTCCATTGCTGTCCTGCAAATAAGTTCATCAGTACCATCTTTATAGATTCCATATGTATGCATTAATATACAACATCTGCTTTTCTTTTTCTGACTTCACTCTATATAATAGGCTCTGGGTTCATCCACTTCATTAGAACTGACTCAGACGTGTTCCTTAAGTTATTATCGTGGAAGTATAAACACACATATAACCATAGGTTTTTCATTTTTGCATTAAATGAAGTTCTGGTATAATTGTTTCCAAAATTCACAGGCATAGGAATTAATTATGTTGCCTACTTTAGAACGAAAGATAAAAACTAATTTATTACTTTAGATAAAAGTGCTTTTTGTTAATATTAGAGCTATATGTTACTTTCTTAGCTTAAAAAGAATAGAATAGCTTAAGATCGTTACTCTCAATATAGGTTATCAACAGTCTTGAAAACCACAGAGTCATTTACTAGGTATCATTTTTTTCATTAAGTACTTTGCCACAGTAAAATGTTCACTTTAAAAATAAAGCTATGTCACTTACTGTTGGTCTTCGAGGCAGGATGAAGTTTTCTGCTTTATCTGTGGGAAGAAGACAAGTGGAGAGAACGACGTTAGAGAGGTATATATGCATTATACCTATTTCCTGCTCTGACAAATTCTGGTTGTGCAAGTAAATCTGTCAACAAGGTCGGAAACCGGATTTGTCATAATACCAGTAGTCTCAAATTTCATTGCTGGTTGTCTAACTGAACTTTTCATATTATCTTGTGATTCCCCACGCAACTTTTAAAAATAGCTATTTCACATTTAACTACTGTACACTTAATCTCTGAAGTGCATATCCTGCTACAATTTATCCACGTTTTTATAAATCAGTATTTTGACCGTGCTTAACCAAACTATGCTCATTACAACATTAGAGTTTTCAAGATTACCTTTTTTCTGTAAGAATAAATCTCTGTTTATCATTTTTTGTGAACTCTAAAGAATACAATGCTTTCTTACAGAGATTTAAAATATATTTATTAGTAATTGCTTGAACCTTATTTTTGAGAATAATTTAGTCTTTATCTTTGTAAATGCAAGGTCACAATGTCTTTCAAAACAGAATGGAAAGAAACTCCATAACTTATTGGTACTTCTAAGTTTTAAGTTCTCCTGATATTAATATTTATTTTCTGGCTATATGAAATTCAACATACCATTGATCTATATTACATATTAAATTATTGTTTGATTCTATTTGTCTATGAAAGCTTAGTTAGTAATTCTAAGCATGTTTCCACATCTCAGAAAAGAAAAAAGCTGAACAAATAATTTCAGGTTTTCTCTGTCTCTAAAATGTAAGGATTTCAAGTATTGAATTTTAATAAATGAGGAAGTATAACTCAATAAATCAGAGTAGCATATATGTAGCACCAGCAGACATTTCTGCCTGCTTACATTAGCCTATAGATTGCACAAAGTTGTACATAATTCAATAATTTTGGTGCATTTTCATGTTTACACTAGATTTCTTGAGTTATATGCAAAAATAAACTAGAACAGACCAATGCCTGGTCAACAGTCACATTATTTAATGACAGCTTGTAAATATACTAAGTAATTAGGAAAAATAATATTTTACTTAATAGTGCTAAGATGAGAAAACATGTGTAAATTGCATGCCATGTAGTAAAAGTTTGTAAAGTGTCAGTTCCCTCCTATTTTATTGCTTCTTTCTCTATATGTCTGGACAAAATTGCCCCTAACACTTTAACCTATGGGACTGCACTTTATTTTTATGACAGATGGTTTGACTAACTAAGATATAGGTATTTCTGTGAGAGATTACCATAAGTAGTGAATTTTTGTTTAGTTGCTAAGTCGTGTCCAACTCTTTTGCAACTCCGCGGAGTGCAGCCTGCCAGGCTCCTACGTCCATGGGATCTCCTAGTCAAGAATACTGACGTGGGGTTGACATTTCCTTCTTCAAGGGATCTTCCTGACCCAGGGAGGTCAAACCCATGTCTCCTGCAATGGCAGACAGATACTGCAAGCAGCATATATGTAGAATAGACAGACATGGAGCCACCAGGTGAGCCCAAGAAGTGGATAGAAAATGGTATAAGAAACGGAGCTATGTTTTCACTCATTAACGCTTACTATAATTTTTCTTATTTTGTGTTTGTAGACATAGCTTAAGAGCTTGTTTGGAGGTTCTAGCAGGGGAGCGCAGCTACTCGTATACCCTTGACGGAAGACCGGTCCTCCTCTATCGGGGATGGTCATCCTCTTCGAGCATGCAGCTTCGGGAGGGATGCACATGGAGCGGTGAGGGAGGAAGGGGACACCCGCCTGGCCAGCCAGATCAGCCAGATCAACCCTGGAGATCAATGGGGAGACAGATGTCGCAACCAGATTGCCCTCATATCCTGTAAAATGGCTTGACAGCAACAAAAAAAATGTCCCTCACCATCTAGTTCTGCAAGGATGAAGTCACCAGCCACTGCAGTCACTGACCTTCAACGCATCTTGAAAGGGGTTCAAGGCGGAGATCGGGAATAAGGCCCTTTGTGTTCTACTGAAGCTGGCAGAACAGGCCTTCAGATAGATATTTTCAGGGGAAAATTTTATAAGCGCATCTTTTTGCATCTTCTTATATCTAGAAAAGCACTGAAATAATTAATGGATACTTCTGCTCCTTCTGACTAGCAGCAACTTTCTACTGAGATGTGTGCTTGATTGCATGTATCCCTTCTTCACCAAATCTTATATATATTGAACCCCATCCTCCCCCCAACCCCTTATCTCTTTGGAACAGTTCTTTAGAGCTGTCTGAGAGGCTGTATCCTGGGCTACAGTCCTCATAAGTCCTCCAATAAAACTGAACTCACAGATCTCTTGTTGTGTGTCTTTTTTTCAGTTAACAATCTAAATGGTCACTAGGTACACAGTTAGTTGGAAGTCACCTTACTTCTTAAATATTAGTACCCCTATTGAAAAAGTATCTGGATCCTTTGAATCATGAAATACCATGCACATATATCGGAATGACAGAATAACCTTGATCTTCTAAAATGGTTGTTTGCAACCATCTTTGCTCCCTCACCTCTCATAATTTTTCTTTTTCTGTATTGATATCCAGCATGGTCATTGTTGGTCTTCTGTGACCTATCCCTATCAATTTTATCAATAAATATCTGCCAGCTTATTCTTACGTGTGTATCTAAGTGTGTATATACTGTGTGCTCAGCCACTCAATCTTGTCTGACTCTTTGGGACCCTATGGACTGTAGACCCCAAGCTCCTCTCATGGGATTTTCCATGCAAGCATATACTGGAGTCACTGAAGTCAGGTGCCATTTTCTTTCTCCATTTCCTCTACTCAGGAATCAGACCTGTGTCTCCTGACTCCTGCGTTGGCAGGCAGGTTCTTTACCAGTGAACCACCTAGCTAGATTATGTCAAAAGGGCAAATCACTTGTTTCTGTGTATATAGGTTATTAATTAGCTCCAACTATCCTAAAGGAACTTGTAACTAAGTATTTCAGTGACCACCGCTTTTAAAAAGTACATCCTGTTTAGGGAATGTTGTTTTTCTTACTTCTTAAAATTAATCTTCTCTTCTTGGGTTTGGACTAGTACACCCTAAGTAGGTTTGCTATAAGACCAATATACTCTAATAAAATTGGCTCTAATATGAATAAATAAAGCAAAGCTTCTTCCTTCCCTAACCAGTCCTCCTCTCAGACACAGTAGGAACTGGATAATGCCTTTTTTGGGCATTTTTGTGCTGATCACTCAAAACTAACTAGTTATTACAAAGATAAATAGCATCCTTGTAATATAGCTGATCTCTCATGGCCTGGCTTTCTATGACTTATAATTCCTAATTGCCAAATACCTATAGTTTACTGTTAAGAGCATAGTCTTTGGGAAATGTCAGGTCTGCGAAATGCCTCTGAGCTTCAGATTTCTTTTCTGTAAAATATAGATTTTAATATCATAGGCTTGCTTTGGTGAATGAAAAGTATAATGTACACAAAACTTACAATACCTGGCATATAATACTCAGTACCTGGAGTTAACATCTTTATTATTCTGCAAGGCCTAGTATTTGCTGAGTACATACAGTGTTTCTATAAATGAATTTTGCTGGATTGAATTGCTAATTCTAGAGTGTTAATAATATTTTTTCCCTCTTTTATGTCATAGGAAAGAATCAGTATAATTTAATCAAAAGTGTAAATGTTCAAGGACCTATTCTATTGAAGACTGTCAGGGTGACCTTTAACAGAATGATCATCTCTGTATCCTCACAAAGAAATTGAGTGGCATAGGCCTAGATGCAATTTGAAAGAAGGTGAAAGTGAATTCTCTCAGTCGTGTCTGACTCTTTGCAACTCCCTGGACTGTAGCCTACCAGGATTCTCCGTCCATGGGATTCTCCAGGCAAGAATACTGGAGTGGGTTGCCATTTCCTTCTCCAGGGAATCTTCCCAACCCAGGGACTGAACCCAGGTCTCCTGCATTGCAGGCAGAGGCTTTAATCTTAACTAAGATCTCATAAATACGTTGTATGTTTATGAATGAGTTGTTTTATTGAATTATTCTTCAGTATAATAATTTAATTTAGAGACATTAATTTCCAGGAAAAGGAGGATTTGAGTGCCAATTTATTGGCATTGTTTACTCATTTTCTTAGTCCCTACAGTTAATTCACCAATTTCTTCTTTTTTAATTAAGACATATTTGATATGTGATTATGTAAATTTAAGGTGTACAGCATGTTAATCTGATTTGTATATTGTAATATTGAATATGATTGCTATTGTACAGTAATTATGTTACATGATTATATTTTCTTTTAGTGGTTGGAATAATTAAGCTCTAGTCTTTTAGCAAGTTTGATGATTATAATATAATACTGTCTGTATTCAGTATACTCTGTACAGAACTCCAGGGCATATTTACTACTCATTGTAAGTTTGTACCCTTAAAAACAACATCTATCTTATTTTTTCACCTTATATCCCTTGGTAACCTCTATTTCACTGTTTTCATAGGTTTGACTTTTTTAGATTCCACATGTGATATCATAGACGCTTGTGTGTCTGACTTAGCATGATGTGATCAAGATCTACCCATGGGGTCACATACAAAAAGATATCTTTTCTCTTGGCTGGATAATATTCCATATATTATCCATTATATGTATATATATATATATATATATACATATATATAGGCCACATCTTCTCTAGTTTCTTCTTATATTCATATATTTAACTATGTGAGCAAAATATGTGAATTTTAAGTTAATTGTGTACTCTTTTCTTCAGTGTGTGAGCCATTTACATTTATATGTAAATAGTATATATACCTATAGCTATATATAGGTATATATATACATGTGTTTGGGGTCAGGTTTCTTAAAAACAGAAGCTGAGGTACAGATTATTGCATGTGGGTCATTAAGGAAGTGCCCTTCAGGGGAAAGCTGTGAAGGAGGGATTTCTGGGAAGGGCAAAGAGCTAAGAAAAGCTGTGGTCTCCGTAAAGTCCAGCCTTTCCCGATCAGCAGGGGTGGGGTTCCAGACAACCCTTTTCTAACCATGAATCAGGCAGTCATTAGCACTGACGAGATGACGAGACTTCCCAGCAAGGTGAATCCCATAGATCACAGGCAATCCTCTTGAAAAGAGTGGCTATGGATACAGTAGTCAACACCTACAGCAGCTGGAGAGCAGAGAACGCCTCTGGGACAGAAGCTGTGTGAGATCTCTCAACAGCATCTACCACTGTATGGGACAATATTTGCATTATTAAAACTAGTGCCTATATGCATGTGGGTGATGTGAAGAATGGTAAAAGCATTTATCCTCTCTGTAATTCAGCTATCTTATCTGAAAAATAAGAGGACACACTAAATAATCTAAAAGCCCTTCCCACTCCTAAAATTCCGGGAGTCTCTGTTTTAAGAAAAGAGAAAACAAGTTTCTATCCCTTTCTTTCATTATCTAAATGTGTATTTCCATAGGGTCACAAAGAGTTGGACATGAATTAATGATTACCATGATAAATGTTGCAGCAGCAACAGCATTTATTTGCTAGGTAACTGAATTTTATTAGTTTCTGTTTAATCCAGTTCTCAATTTCCTTATCTGTAAAACAAAGATAAAATAATATTTACTGTTGTGAGGATTAAATATATTTAATGCATGGTAAGCACTTCATAACAATATTTAGCATGTAGCAAGTATCCCATTAATACTAGCAATTAGAAATGTGTAAAGCAGTGAGGTTATAGTAAATGGTATTAAACGACCTATTCAGCACTAGATTTTTGATTTTGTAAAATGTACTTTAAGTATGATGAAATTTTTATTTATCATTATAAGGTTCATAAAGCTGATAAATAGCTTAAGGATTATACACTTACGTGTCTTAATACCTGTATTACCTGTGTCTTTACCTGTATTTCCTGGTATTTTACTGAACAGGCAACTTTGCAGAAGGGAAGTTAGTAAAAAGGTATGCAAAATTGGGAAGAGGAATTACTATATTTTGTTAAACAAGCCTTATATTAGGTATTCTAAAATTCAGTGACAACAAATGAAAAATATATAT
>SJYC01075548.1:0-18332 GCA_006408675.1 Madoqua kirkii | reverse complement strand
AGATGATGTGGTGAATTATGCTGTCTTCTATAGCCACTAAAGTCACAATATCTTTTGATACCATATCTTAAAAAGAAGTACAGGCAAAATTTAAATTGATATTTATTATTAATTTAATTTATTTGATAATTTTCTGTCAGCAGTATTAAAATTCTTTTCTAATATATAAACTTTTAACTAAATTTTTTTCCTGGTAGGAGGGAAAACTCTTGGCATGTTTATTGAGATCACATTTGAAGTATAAATTAACTATGGAAACATTGGTAGATTTATGCTATTGAGATTTCCTATACAAGACCATGTTGTGTCTTTCCATTGATTTGTTCCTAGTAAAGTATTTGACCATTTATTGCTAAGATCCTATGCCCATGTTTTATCCTTTTGTTGTCATTGTAAACAGTATCCTTTCTTTTCCATCTGCCATTCTAAATACTCATGATAGCACTTCTAGCTTGTCTTTGTAACCTAAGAAATGGATCTCGTTGCAAGCCTAAAACATAATAAATAAATATCTCCACTCAAATTACAGAATATATATGAATTTTTCCTCTAAAATGCATGTATTATTTGTCTTGTCTGTCTGGTTTTAACTCTCAACTATCAAGTAATGATAACAGTTGTATTAGTTTTCAGTAATAAATTACTACAGACTTTGTGGCTTAAAACAGCAGAAATTTATGACTTCATAGTTTCTTTGATAAGAAGTCCAAAATGCATATTCCTGCACTGACATCAAATTGTCAGTAGATAGTGCTTTTTCTAGAGGCTCTAAGAAAGAATCAATTCCTCTTCAAGCTTTTGGGGCTGCTAACATGTGCTTTCCTGGTACCTCAGCTGGTAACGAATCTGCCTGCAATGTAAGAGACTCCAGTTCAACTCTTGGGTTGGGAAGATCCCCTGGAGAAGGGATAGGCTACCCACTCCAGTGTTCTTGGGTTTCCCAGGTGGCTCAGCTGGTAAAGAATCCACCTGAAATGTGGGAGAACTGGGTTTGATCCTTGGGTTGGGAAGATCCCCTGGAGAAGGGCAACCCACCCTGGCAACCCACTCCAGTATTCTTGCCTGGAGAATCCCCACGGACAGGGGAGCCTTTTGGGCTACTGCCCATGAGGTCACAAAGAGTTGGTCACAACTGAGAGACTGACCAAATGGAACAACTCTTTGAAACAACTCATGCATTGTATAAGAAGAGCAAGTTGGCAAGAGCATTCCTTGGCAAAATTTTCAAAATATTTTATAGGAAAATCATTTTTCTGTCAGGTAAATATGGGACTCTGGAAGCCATTAGGAATTCAGGAATTATGATTAGGTAGTTTATCTTCTATTAGCCTTGAAAGTTGTAATAAAATCACTTAGAAAAAAACAAATATACTGATATCACTGTATACTTGATATTGAACCATCAAAAATAGCACAGAAAATGTATTGGTAAATGAAGATCTATGTCACACAGCTGATACTGTAGAAACAGCTATTATTAATATATTTCAGGAATCACTAGTAACTAAAAAGTCTGGCACAATCCAAGTTAAATTTGAACCATCTTATGTATTTTATAGTCAAAAAGGTACATATATTGGAAAACACCTATAGAAGGAGAGTAGAAAGACTCAGCAAATCTTCATGAACTCCATAGATGTAGTCAGAGTAATTAAAAATTTAAGGTTGGTATACAAAAAAAAATACATTCTAAGGAATTGCAATGAAAGGAAATGAATGAAATTTAATAGCAATGATCTTCTTACATACATAAAAGACAGGACAATAAAACCAAATCATTGTTAAGATTTTCATGATTCAATTCAGTTCAGTTGCTCAATCGTGTTCGACTCTTTGCGACCCATGGACTGCAGCATGCCAGGCTTCCCTGTCCATCACCAACTCAAGGATCTTGCTCAAACTTATTCCATCAAGTCGGGGATGTCATCCAACCATCTCATCCTCTGTCATCCCCTTCTCCTTCCGCCTTCAATCTTTCCCAACATCAGGGTCTTTTCAAATGTGTGAGCTCTTTCATCCGGTGGACAAAGTATTAGAGTTTCAGCTGCGGCATCAGTCCTTCCAATTCAGGACTGATTTCCTCTAGGATTGACTAGTTTGAACTCTTGCAGTCCACGGGACTCTCAAGAGTGTTCTTCAACACCACAGTGCAAAAGCATCAATTCTTTGCTTTGTTTATGGTCCAACACTTACATCCACACATGATTGCTGGAAAAACCATAGCCTTGATCATGTGGACCTTTGTTGGTGAAGTAATGTCTCTGCTTTTAAATATGCTTTCTAGGTTTGTCATAGCTTTTTTTTCCAGGGAGCAAGCATCTTTTAATTTCATGGTTGTAGTCACCATCTGCAGTGATTTTGGAGCCCAAGAAAATAAAGTCTGTCACTGTTTCCATTGTTTCCCCATCTATTTGCCATGGAGTGATGAGACTGGATGTCTTGATCTTAGTTTTTAGATTGTTGAGTTTTAAGTCAGCTTTTTCACTCTCCTTTTTCACTTTCATCACGAGGCTTTTTAGTTCTTCTTCTTTTTCTGCCGTAAGGGTGGTAACATCTGCATATCTGAGGTTACTGATATTTTTCCTGACAATCTTGATTTCAGCCTGTGCTTTATCCAGATTTTGGAGCCCAAGAAAATAAAGTCTGTCACTATTTCCATTGTTTCCCCATCTATTTGCCATGGAGTGATGAGACTGGATGTCTTGATCTTAGTTTTTAGATTGTTGAGTTTTAAGTCAGCTTTTTCACTCTCCTCTTTCACTTTCATCACGAGGCTTTTTAGTTCTTCCTCTTTTTCTGCCGTAAGGGTGGTAACATCTGCATATCTGAGGTTACTGATATTTTTCCTGACAATCTTGATTTCAGCCTGTGCTTTATCCAGCCCAAAGTGCTGTGTGATGTATTCTGCATATAAGCTAAATAAGTAGGGTGACAATATACAGCCTTGATATACTCCTTTCCCAATTTGGAACCAGTCTGTTGTTCTATGTCTGGTTCTATCTGTTGCTTCTTGACATGAATACAGATTCTCAGGAGGCAGGTATGGTGGTCTGGTATTCCCATCTCCTGAAGAATTTTCCAGTTTGTTATGATCAACACACTCAAAGGCTTTGGTATAGTCAATAATGCAGAATTAGATGTTTTTCTGGAACTCTCTTGATTTTTTGATGATCCAACAAAATGTGGACAATTTGGTCTCTGATTTGTCTGCCTTTTCTAAATCCAGCTTGAGCCTCTGGAAATTCTTGGTTCATGTATCACTGAAAGCTCGCTTGGATTTTGAATACTTTGCTAGAATGTGAGATGAGTGCAAATGTGTAGTAGTTTGAACATTCTTTGGCATTGCCTCTCTTTAAGATTGGGATGAAAACTGACTTTTTCCAGTACTTATCATTAATATATAAAGCAAAACAAAACCATTTCTATGCAAGAAAGATTATATTCAAAAACTAAAATCTCATTGCCATGTTGGAATCCAAATAGCTTGCTTAATTCATTTTGTACATTATATTAGAAACTGAATCATTATAATCTTTAAACAAAAAAAGATCAGACCATTTTTAATCCCACAGACAAGCTCCAATGGAAAACAAATCATACCATCTATGAAAATCCTGCTGGGAGTTCCCTGGTGATCAAGTGGTTAGGATTTGGTGCTTTCACTGCCGTGGTCTGGATTCAGTCCCCAGTCAGGGAAGTAAGATCCTGCAAGATGTAGCATGGGCAAAATAGAAAACAAACAAAAAACAAACTTTGCTACAACAATGAAATTTAAGAGCAAATAAAGTGTCCTGAATCTGTAGAGCAAAGATATTTCAATCAGGAGTCAGAATAAACTTAGAACAGGAGCAGAGCTGCCCTGAGCTGAGCCTTTCATTCATAAAGTGATCAAGTTATATGGAAACTTAGTTTTCTGGTATCTTTGGGTGGACAGATGGAGAAAAATAAATCTTTTATGCTAACAAAACCTAGTATGCCTTTTTGACAAAAGTGATATGCTTCTTGTTCTTCGAGTATCAAGAAATGTGAAAGTTTCTTTAGCTATTGGTAAATCCATGAAAAAGTGTCCCACATGTCCTAAAGAGTGGAGGATTTGCCATAAAGTACTTCCCGATCTATCAGGTTTAACTGAAACAGTTTCCAAAAACCTATGCTAAGAGGAAAAATGTGGGAATATCCTAATAGGTTCAAGTATAAAGATTAGATTCTTAGTCTAAAGAAACTGCGTGTGAAATTTCAAAATCAATATCTCCACCAAAAAACCCCCAGTAATTAAATATACTTAAAACAGGGAGAAGAATGTCTATGCCATGTATGACCTGTTTTCTCTTCCTTTTCAGAGTATATGCTGTTTGTCTTTGGTAGACTGTATGTTGAGGTTGATTTTCAGTGAGAGGGTGTTAGCATGTGAAGTGGAATTGGATGGTTAAGAACTGGTTTGCTTGCAGGAACACTGAAAATTCTGTCATGTGACTAAGATGCAACATCAGTCATAGAAATATTAGCAGGAACAGGAAAGCATGACGTCTAGAGTGAGTTCTTTTAAAAAGTGTTTTTGTTGTTTAGTCACTCAGTCATGTCGGACTTTTTGCAGCCCCATGGACGGCAGCACGCCAGGCTTCCCTGTCCTTTACCATCTCCCTGAGCTTGCTCAAACTCATGTCCATTGATTGGTGGTGCTATTCAACCATCTCATCCTCTGTCGTCCCCTTCTCCTCCTGCCTTCAATCTTTCCCAGCATCCGGGTCTTTTCCAATGAGTCAGTTCTTCGCATCAGTTGGCCAAAGTATTGGAGTTTCAGCTTCAGCATCAGTCCTTCCAATGAATATTCAGGATTGATTTCCTTTAAGATTGACTGATTTGATCTCCTTGCAGTCCAAGGAACTCTCAAGAGTCTTCTCCAACACCACATCTCAAAAGCATTAATTTTTCAGTGCTCAGCCTTCTTTATGGTCCAACTCTCTCATCCATGCATGGCTACCAGAAAAACCATAGTTTTGACAAGATGGACCTTTATCAGCAAAATAATGTCTCTGCTTTTTAATATGCTGTCTAGTTCAGTCATAGCTTTTCTTCCAAGGAACAAGTGTCTTTTAATTTCATGGGTGAAGTCACCATCTGCAGTGATTTTAGAGCCCAAGAAAATAAAGTCTGTCACTATTTCCATTGTTGCCCCATCTATTTGCCATGAAGTGATGGGAGTAGATGCCATGATCTTAGTTTCTTGAATGTTGAGTTTTAAGCCAGCTTTTTCATGCTCCTTTTTTATACTCATTAAGAGATTCTTTAGTTCTTCTTCTCTTTCTGCCATAAGGGTGGTGTCATCTGCATATCTGAGGTTATTGATATTTCTCCCTGCAATCTTAACTGCAACTTGTGCTTCATCCAGCCCACCATTTCATATGATGTACTCTGCATTTAAGACTGCGATAGTCTTTAATGTGTCTTCCTAGGTGGTACTAGTGTTAAAGAACCATCCTGCCAATGCAAGAGATGCAAGAAATTCAAGTTCAATCCCCGGATCAGGAAGATCCCCTCCAGGAGGGCATGTAATCCACTTTAGGATTTTTGATGGACAATCCCACGGACAGAGGAATCTGGTGGGTTAGAGTCAAATGGGTCACAAAGAGTCGGACACAACTAAAGTGACTTAGCAGGCATGCAGTCTTTAATGAATAAAGAATGCTTACTTGAAAAAGTTCATTGAAAAAGTTGGTTAAGATTAGTTAAGCAAGGGGTTCATGAATGTTGATAATTTTGGAGCTGAACTTGAGCCATAACGTGGTTTAATGGAGGTGAGGAAATTCCCATTCCCATTGAGACCAATAACAAAAGAGAAATGGGTACTTAGGTGAGGGGAGAAGGGCAATTTCTGGTAAGTAAGTGCATGACACAGAAGGAAGAGAATTATTCCAACACATTTTGTGCATTTGAGGAGTTCAGAGTTCTACTACTTGAACAGGTAAATCCAAAGCTTTATCTTCCCACAATAGCCTTGGATTTATAACAATTGGCAATTTGTTCTTCCTTGAGGCCTGCTCCAACTCCATACAATGTCACTGTGTCCCAGAAAGATGCAAATCCATGTGAAGCATTAATTGATTTTCCTTTGCGTGTACTTTTCCTGAGCTCACTGTCCTCCTTTCAAAGGTCAGCTGATGGCTGTTTGGGCCTTGCTGGCTCATTGTTCTTTAAGCACGTGGTTCTTTGTCAAATCTTAATCCCCCTTAACTTAAGGCCCAAGGAATAAAGATATCAATTTAGTGATTTATCCTCCTAGTACTGGTTCCTTACTCTTTGGCATATAACTTTTTCATGTTAGTTTTAATACTTCACTGATGTTCAAAGGTCATCTCTGACTCAGAAGAAGCCAGTCCTGTGGCTCTGAGACTGTATTTATTTCTCAATCAGAAAAACACCTCATCTGCCTTCAAAATGGAGTGTATAGATTAACTATGGTTGTCTATTATTATTCCTATCTTTTTAAGCTTAACAATTATTCCTAAAATACTCAAAAAATCAGAGCAATCTAGCCTTCATTATGTTAAATATTTCTACTCTGGGATTTTATTGTTTCTCTTAAGTTACACAAAATTGAAAGTAATCTATATTCATTTCATTTTAATCATGAGCAAAAGAAAGAGTTCTTACAACACTGGGATCCTTGCCTGGGAAGAGAAAACAGACTATAATTATAGATTCATGCATATAGATACCTAGGGCTAATCCCTCTGTGTGGTATGAGATCGTGTTATTTATTCAAGAGATATTGTTCTTGGCAAATTTCTTTCTTATATTTGGTAAAGAAACGTCTCTTCTGCCTTATGGACTATATTTATATTTTTAGCTATAATCACCACTGCTGTTCTATCTTGAGTTGGCTCTCCAGCTATTCTTGGCTATTTATCCATGTATTTCTTGAAGGATACCCTTAGCCTAGGGAAACATTTGAAAGTAGGATATTACTTTTATAAGCATGGATCTCAATGTTAGTACTGAGCCATCTTTCAACTCACCCATTGCTCCTCTTTAAATAAATTGCCTAATCTTTTTTTTTTTTTTAACTTTCACTCTACCAGCTCCAAACTCTGGAGTTCTCTTTAACTAATAGTACCTGTGCTTCCTTTAAAAACCACATCCCTCCTTCTTGGTGATGCTCCAATCACATGGGACTTCCTAATGCTTCCTTATTGTCGTCGTTGCTATTAAAATTATTTTTCATGCTTGCTAAATATCTTCTCTCCTCTCAAATAAAACACTTTGCTGTTCAGTCACTAAGCCATGTCTGATCCTTTGGGACCCTGTTGGCTGCAGCATGCCAGGCTTCCCTGTCCTTAAGCATAAAATATGAGGCTGTCTTATTTGCAAGTAATTTTCTAGGATTTCCATCATTAATTGCAGGGAAAAAGAGGTGTTTTTGTTTGTTTGTTTGTTTGTTTTTTGTCTTTAGACCTTTAGTTGAATGTGGCTTGATCTTTGAACCTTTTCTTCTGAGGTTCCAGCTAGCCCTAAATAGGAATTACTAGAATCAGTTCAGTTCAGTTTGGTTGCTCAGTTGTGTCCCACTCTTTGCAACATGAACCACAGCATGCCAGGCCTCCCTGTCCATCACCAACTCCTGGAGTCCACCCAAACCCATCTCCATCAAGTCAATGATGCCATCCAACCATCTC
This sequence comes from Madoqua kirkii, assembly GCA_006408675.1. Taxonomy (NCBI): domain Eukaryota; kingdom Metazoa; phylum Chordata; class Mammalia; order Artiodactyla; family Bovidae; genus Madoqua; species Madoqua kirkii. The sequence continues at coordinate 10,659 of SJYC01075548.1, read as the reverse complement.
ATCCTCTGTCATCCCTTCCTTCTCTTGCCCTCAATCTTTCCCAGCATCAAGGTCTTTTCAAATGAGTCAGTTCTTTGCATACTGAAACTCAAACTACTGGAGTTTCAGCCTCAACATCAGTCCTTCCAATGAACACCCAGGACTGATCTCCTTTAGGATGGACTGGTTGGATCTCCTTGCAGTCCAAGAGACTCACAAGAGCCTTCTCCAACACCACAGTTCAAAAGCATCGATTCTTTGGTGCTCAGCTTTCTTTATAGTCCAACTCTCACATCCATACGTGACCGCTGGAAAAACCATAGCCTTGATGAGATGGACCTTTGTTGCAAAGTAATGTTGCAAACTGAACTGATTCTAGTAATTCCTATTTAGGGCTGGCTGGAACCTCAGAAGAAAAGGTTCAAGGATCAAGCCACATTCAACTAAAGGTCTAAAGACAAAAAAACAAAAACAAAAAACCAAACCTCTTCTTCCCTGCAATTAATGATGGAAATCCTAAAAAATTAGTTACAAATAAGACAGCCTCATATTTTTTGCTTAAGGACAGGGAAGCCTGGCATGCTGCAGCCAACAGGGTCCCAAAGGGTCAGACATTACTTTTAATATGTTATCTAGGTTATTACTAGAATGGAAGTATTTAATTGTTCCTGGATTTGATATGCAACTATATGTTACAAAATAATAAAATTTCATTGTGAAATACATCAGAATTTAATTAGAACCATAATGTATCAGTGATTGAAAGCACATTAAATTTAAGTTTCATCTGATTTCTAACTCAACACACTGTCCTTTGTGTCTCTTTAGAGTAAACACAGAGACACTAGAAATTTCCTACTCTTGACATTATTTGATACAGTATGGGCTTTGTAATTCTTCATAATTTGCTTTAGTGGGGATATATTTGCTTTTCTTATTGGCTTAAAACTCAAATCTTGGCTTAAAACTCAACATTCAAAAAACTAAGATCATGGCATCTGGACCTATCACTTCATGGCAAATAGGTGGGGAAATAGTGGAAATGGTGACAGACTTTATTTTCATGGGCTCCAAAATCACTGCAGATGGTGACTGCAGCCATGAAATTAGAAGGTACTTACTCCTTGGATGAAAAGTTATGACCAACTTAGACAGCATATTGAAAAGCAGAGACATTACTTTACCAACAAAATTCTAGTCAAAGCTATGGTTTTTCCAGTAGTCATGTATAGATATGAAAGAGTTGGACTATAAAGAAAGCTGAGCACTGAAGAGTTTATGCTTTTGAACTGTGGTGTTGGAGAAGACTCTTGAGAGTCCCTTGGACTGCAAGGAGATCCAACCAGTCCATCCTAAAGGAAATCAGTCCTGAATATTTATTGGAAGGACCGATGCTGAAGCTGAAGCTCCACTATTCTGGCCACCTAATGCAAAGAACTGACTCATTTGAAAAGACCCTGATGCTGGGAAAGACTGAAGGCAGGAGGAGAAGGGGACGACAGAAGATGAGATGGTTGGATGGCATCACCGACTCAATGGGCATGAATGTGAATAAACTCCGAGAATTGGTGATGGACAGGGAGGCCTGGAGTGCTGCAGTTCATGAGGTCACAAAGAGTCAGACTTGATTAAGTGACTGAACTGAACTGAACTGATTTGTTTTTCTCTCTTGACATTGTTCCAAAGTAGATTTTGATTATGAATTTTACCAATATGTAAATTATATTTTGAATATAGAAGTCCTAATCATGAGATTAGATATGCTGGCAGATGTCAATGATGTAAAAGAGAATTCTTTGTCTGTTTCCATGGCTTGGCTCCATTTACAAGGGAATTGCTAGTATTTCTGGCAAGAAGGGAAGAACAGTCAGCGATTAAGTTCTTCTTAGAAACTTTGCCCTCAGAAACTTCTTTAGTCTGTGACCTCTCCAGAAATCTTTAATAAGATTGCAGAAATAAGAATCAATGTCTCCTTGCAAATATTTCAGCAATATTTATTTAGTCTCATATAATCATTCTCAACCCTATCAAATATAAGGCTGCCTTTTTTTTTTTTTTGGTACATTGCCAAATTCCCATGACTTCTTTATTTTATAACTGGAAGTTTATACCTTTCACACTAATGTTTCCTTTTAATCACAAGTATTTTTAACACCTTTACTATCTTGAAAATAAATTAAGAGAATAATATATCTAGGGCTTCTCCTGGGGCAAAGCCCTTAGAAAATATATTTTATAGGACTCTTTCCTATGTAAACCATTCACCTCAACTATAATCAGCATGCAAACACCATTCAGGTGACCCAGTATCTTTGTTTCTGTTTTAAAAAATGCCACACTGACCTGTGGGAGTGATCCATTTATCAGGCAGCCTATCTGGAACTAAATAAAGTCTTGCTATGGAGTCCCAGATAGCTTAAAGTTTCAATCATGATGCTTTAGGAGCATCTGGATCCCACTTATGGGTTAGAGAGTTGGAGAATAGCCCAAAGGGGAGTAACTAGGACTGAGACTCACACATTTAGGGTCAGGATACACTTTTGAGGGACTTTAGATATTTTTAAGAACCTTACTCCAAAACACAGGAGCCTCCTGAAACCTGGGTATGGGGCAAGGACCCTGTTTGCTCATGTCAAAGAGCAGTATTGAATATAACATATATACCCATAATTTTATTTAAAAAATTGATATTAATAATGCCCAGGCACAACATCATAGGGAGCTAAAATTGTATATATTTCAATACAGAAATTTTGGTGCACAACTCTGTCAGAAGGCTTAGTGAAACTGTCAGATGATTGCAGTTTCTTTTAATGAATATATTTGTATTGAAAAGAATAAGAATGTCACAAACTATTCTGAACAAAAAGTACAGGAAGATGAAAAGGACAGTGATGTGGATGGACACCAGGAAAAATAAGATTAAGATAGTTCATTAAAGACCAGACATATTTAAATGTCATAAGAGAAAGGAGAATAACCTTAAGTGAATTTGGGATTAACTACATGGCAAGGCAAATCAGAGACTGACAAACTGAACAAATGAGAAGGTAAGAATTTCTTGTAAATGAGCTCAGCATTATTATGCATCAATTGTTAAAATAATTCCTTGTGCTATGATATGGATCTCAGGGGGCCACTATACTTTGCATGAAAATTTCCACTCACCTAGAGCCAGACATCCTGGAATGTGAAGTCAAGTGGAACTTTGAAAGTATCACTACGAACAAAGCTAGTGGAGGTGATGGAATTGCAGTTGAGCTATTTCAAAACCTGAATGTGATGCTGTGAAAGTGCTGCACTCAATATGCCAGCAAATTTGGAAAACTCAGCAGTGGCCAGAGGACCAGAAAAGGTCAGTTCATTCCAATCCCATAGAAAAGCAATGCCAAAAAAATGCTTAAACTACTACATAATTGCACTCATCTCACATGCTAGTAAAGTAATGCTCAAAATTCTCCAAGCCGGGCTTGAGCAATACATGAACCATGAACTTCCAGATGTTCAAGCTGGTTTTAGAAAAGGCAGAGAAACCAGAAATCAAATCACCAACATCTGCTGGATCATGGAAAAAGCAAGAGAGTTCCAGAAAAACATCTATTTCTGCTTTATTGACTATGCCAAAGCCTTTGATGTGTGGATCACAATAAACTGTGGAAAATTCTGAAAGAGATAGGAATACCAGACCACATGACCTGCCTCTTGAGAGACCTATATGCACGTCAGGAAGCAACAGTTATAACTGAACATGGAACAACAGACGGGTTCCAAATAGGAACAGAAGTACGTCAAGGCTGTATATTGTCACCCTGTTTATTTAACATATTTGCAGAGTACATAATGAGAAACGCTGGGCTAGAAGAAGCACAAACTGGAATCAAGATTGCTGGGTGAAATATCAATCACCTCAGATATGCAGATGACACCACCCTTCTGGCAGAAATTGAAGAGGAGCTAAAAAGTCTCTTGATGAAAGTGGAAGAGGAGAGTGAAAAAGTTGGCTTAAAGCTCAACATTCAGAAAACAAAGATCATGGCATCTCGCCCCATCACTTCATGGGAAATAGATGGTGGGAAAACAGTGGCAACAATGTCAGACTTTATTTTGGGGGGCTCCAAAATCGCTGCAGATGATGATGGCAGCCATGAAATTAAAGGATACGCCTTAGAAGGAAAGTTATGACCAACCTAGATAGCATATTAAAAAGCAGAGACATTACTTTGTCAACAAAGGTCCATCTAGTCAAGGTTATGGTTTTTCCAGTGGTCATGTAAAACTAAAAAGCCTCTTGATGAAAGTGAAAGAGGAGAGTGAAAAAGTTGGCTTAAAGCTCAACATTCAGAAAACAAAGATCATGGCATCTCGCCCCATCACTTCATGGGAAATAGATGGTGGGAAAACAGTGGCAACAATGTCAGACTTTATTTTGGGGGGCTCCAAAATCGCTGCAGATGATGATGGCAGCCATGAAATTAAAGGATACGCCTTAGAAGGAAAGTTATGACCAACCTAGATAGCATATTAAAAAGCAGAGACATTACTTTGTCAACAAAGGTCCATCTAGTCAAGGTTATGGTTTTTCCAGTGGTCATGTATGGATGTGAGAGTTGGACTGTGGAGAAAGCTGAGTGCCAAAGCACTGATGCTTTTGAACTGTGGTGTTGGAGAAGAGACTTGAGAGTCCCTTAAACTGCAAGGAGATCCAACCAGTCCATCCTAAAGGAGACCAGTCCTGGGTGTTCATTGGAAGGACTGATGCTGAAGCTGAAACTCCAGTACTTTGGCCACCTCATGCGAAGAGTTGACTCATCGGAAAAGACTCTAATGCTGGGAGGGATTGGGGGCAGGAGGAGAAGGGGACAACCGAGGATGAGATGGCTGGATGGCATCACCGACTCGATGGACACGAGTTTGGGTGAACTCCAGGAGTTGGTGATGCACAGGGAGGCCTGGCATGCTGTGGTTCAGGGGTCACAAAAAGTTGGACACGACTGAGTGACTGAACTGAATACTGTCATTTTAGTGTAAAAAATATGCATACAAAAAGCATTTGGAATTCAAATCAGGATGCAATTGCTTATACTATAAATTATAAGAATAGGTTCCAAAACACCATTGGGTGCCTCCAAGGAATTCCCAGCTGAGAAACTGAAAGGTTAGGAGTAAATTCTCTGGCTTCAGTTTTAGGCATATCATCCAAGTTTGCCAGATATTTTTATGTTATTTTCACTGACATCTTTGGTCTGTCAGCAGTACCCCAGTATGTCTAATGCAGTTTAATTCACTTTCTCAGTTTGACCATTCTGAGGAAGGTGAGTATGGATTTTTGTTTGGAATATTTTATGCAAAACATAATTTCTATATCACACTTTATTCAAGCTACTTCTGTTTTGTTGGCAAGGTTTTTTTTGCTAAGTCTCACCTTCAGATTTCTTTAAGAGTCAGGAGAATTTGGAAATTTGTTTGAACACAATCGTGATCACCAGAAAGGTCGGGACCTTTGGAGTTAGTATTATAAAAGTCCTGGTGTCCTTTTATATTAACTCCCTGAAACAAAAACGTAACCGGTGAAAATGTGATAATTTTTCTTAAATTCATCGTTATCAAAACAGTCAAACCCCCTTTATTAAGACTAAAGAGTCCGGTGGAAGTGGAAGAGGAGACTCTTCTGTACGAAAAGGAGATTAATAGAAAATATCCGGTCAAGATCTAAAAGGGCTTTCTCTAATTCTTTGCTTGTTATAAGCATAATTTGAGGAAGGATCAAAATACTTTTATTAAGGCTTATATCTTTGTTAAATATATATTATTTCATGCAAATGCTTCATCTTTCCAAGAGAACTCTGATATTGTGAAAATATTCTTAATCTAAAGATCAACCATTCTTCTACTACTAATGATATAAGAAGCTTACATATTTAGAATTTTCTGCCAAACACTGTGATGAGTGCATTAGAAATACTGTCTCCTATCATCTTCACATAAACACACATAACTAACACCTTAATATCATTTCCACCTTGTAGACAAGAAATTAAAGATACATATATCTTTTCTCTGGTAAAATATGCCGAGTATTTATTATAGATATCAAATTCTTGTGATTTTCAGTAATAAGTTTTCATTGGTGCTAAGTCGCTTCAGTCTTGTCTGACTCTGTGACCTCATGGACTGTAGCCTGTCAGTCTCCTCTGTCCATGGAAAAACCATTCTTCTACTACTAATGATATAAGAAGCTTACATATTTAGAATTTTCTGCCAAACACTGTGATGAGTGCATTAGAAATACTGTCTCCTATCATCTTCACATAAACACACATAACTAACACCTTAATATCATTTCCACTTTGTAGACAAGAAATTAAAGATACATATATCTTTTCTCTGGTAAAATATGCCGAGTATTTATTATAGATATCAAATTCTTGTGATTTTCAGTAATAAGTTTTCATTGGTGCTAAGTCGCTTCAGTCTTGTCTGACTCTGCGACCTCATGGACTGTAGCCTGTCAGTCTCCTCTGTCCATGGAATTTTCCAGGCAAGAATACTGGAGTGGGTTGTCATTTCCTTCTCCAAGTGCTCATTGGTTATATACAAGCTAAAAATCTTTATGCTTTTCTCTAATATTTGATCCTTCTGTATCCTAGCCAGCTTGCTTTGTTTCTGTAGCATAATAAGTAGAATATTCAGTTTCTTTTGAAAGTTAAAAAAAAATTCCAGATAGTGAGAGTGAATTTCCTTTTATATGGCACTGGAAACACTGTTACATTTCTGCTCTCATTGAGCAATTTGTGTTTTACTACTTATCTTCAAATATCATGTGAGCTATACTTTCAGTTTATAAAATACAACATGATCAACAGAAACCTTCAGTGTGCTAAATACTGTGCTAGGGTACTCTGGAGTAGAGCCTTTGCATAAGATGTAAACTCTGTCTAGAGCTGGAAGAGATGGGTATGTAAACAATAAAATCCCAATAATCTTAGCATGAAACAAGTGGTTTGCATAAAGAAACAAAAGTCCCAAGGGTTGATTCCTTCCTGTGGATGTGTGGATTGGGCAGTGGAAATTAAAGTAAGTCTTCTTTCAGTGGTAATATCTAGGTGGCTTCTTTCAGTGGTAATATCTAGGTGTGTCCAGTTAAATTCATATTCTTCTCAGTTGTAGATGATTTTTCCTAGTTGAGAAAATGATGCATGCACCAATTTAAACTCTAGAAGAGAGCATTCCATGAACACCAAGCCTCTTTCTACTCTATATTTCTATCTTCACAAGCAACCAAATCAGAGCTTTAAACATCCACCAAGGCCACACAAGAAAAAAAAATAAAAGCAAATCCTAAAATGTACAAGTATCCAAGTATCCTCTGTGAATAATCAAATTTCTCCTACAGACATGAACTTTGGACTCATCTTCTCTTTATCTAAATGACTCTAATAAGGCAAAGGGTAATTCAATATATTTCATTATATTTCATTCTATTTGTACTTCATTAAGTTCTCAAGGCTATGGTTTTTCCAGTAGTCATGTATGGATGTGAGAGTTGGACTGTGAAGAAAGCTGAGTGCCAAAGAATTGATGCTTTTGAAGTGTGGTGTTGGAGAAGATGCTTGAGAGTCTTCTTAGACTGCAAGGAGATCCAACCAGTCCATTCTAAAGATCAGTCCTGGGTGTTCTTTGGAAGGAATGATGCTAAAGCTAAAGCTCCAGTACTTTGATCACCTCATGCGAAGAGTTGATTCATTGGAAAAGACTCTGATGCTGGGAGGGATTGGGGGCAGGGGGAGAAGGGGACGACAGAGGATGAGATGGCTGGATGGGATCACTGACTCAATGGACGTGACTCTGAGTGAACTCCGGGAGTTGGTGATGGACAGGGAGGCCTGGTGTGCTGCGATTCATGGGGTTGCAAAGAGGCAGACACGACTGAGCAACTGAACTGAAGTGAACTGAACTGAAAGCTCTCAAGACACTGTAGTTCAGAGGAAATCACTTTCATATACACAAAGTACAGTCAAATTGCAAGCCAAGTTTCTGATGTTTTCTCCCTTTTCAGTTTAGTGTCTATTAGCTCTTGGTCATTTCCCCCTCTTTTTCAAGAGTCTTGTAGTTTCACATATACCAAAAAGGAATTCAGAGCCATGTAATTTGGGAACTAGAAGGAACCTCAGATAACATGCTAATAATGTAACATTTTTTTTTCCAGATATATGCACTCCAAAAATTGAAATTATTTGCCTCAACTAACATGGAAATAGTGTGATGACCACTGGCTCCTGTTTCCCCTTTAAAGTGATCTTTATTCCATACCATTGATTCTCAGAACAGCTGAGATAGGAACACTGGGGAGCTTGTTAAAACACAGATTGCTGGATTCCACCCAAAGCTTGTGATTCAGTAGGTCTGGTGGGTGGCCCAGTAGTCTGCATTTCTAACAAGTTTCTGGGTGTTCTTGCTGCTGGCCTGGGAAGAACACATTTAGGTCCTTGTTCTACAGCTTGCATTTTGATTCCTTTAGTTTGTTTGGTCTAAGTATTCTCAATCACAAGCCTCTGAGAATTTGCTAGTAGGTATTTCTCTCTGGGCAAGTCGACACTGCCTTATCCCTTTGGTAAGATATCATCTCTCTGCAGTACACTTAAAGGCTTTATTTGCTAATGGTTTAAGATCTGAAGTTTTTCTGAGCAATTACTTATTTATCTAATTTAAAGCCAGTTGCTGTATGCATGCCTCTTAAAATATTGAATACTAAAATGTATTTTATCATATCCCTTACCTCTACTACCGTGGTCAAAATTATTCTCTCTCACTGTGCATTCTTGATAATCCATCTCTAACTGGTCAACAACGCTTGCAGATTATTCTGTCACAGTTCTAATATCTGCCTGACCTCTTCCCACTGCTTCCATATTCCCTTCCCTCCCTCCTGAGCTCAGGTGGCCTCACATGTAATAATTATATCTTTTCTTTTCTCTTACTCCACACACATAAGCTTACAAAAATCACGTTTTTTCTAAAGACATCATAGTGCCCAAAATAATTCTAAAGTTTTTTGAATATATAAGAAAACAAATATTAACTGCTTTAAGCAAATGTAACCGCTTCAGTTAAAAACATCTTTAAAAATATTTTAGGTCATTTTTGCTTTTCTGAATGCAATTTTTAATTAACCACTATAAATAGCACCTTTAACTTATGCCTATTGTTTTCTGTGAAAAGAACTGTGTATGTTTTCAGAGAAAAAAATAATATCTAAAATATCTATAGAATTTAACTAGAATTCCTGACAAAAATATTCTCAATTAACTCCCTGCTCTGCTCTTCTCTGGACAGACATAAGGATCCTCAGGGAAAATGAAGAATGTCCTGAGAAGAAACAGTGTCCTGTCTTGGGGACACTGAAGTGCATCATGTTCTCTTTAATCTCTGTTTTATTCCTTTTTTGGTAAAGGTAGCAAAGAACCGCTGGAACACATTTTAATGCAAGAAAGGAGTCATTACGGAAGCTGCATTTAAATACCCATCCATTCACAGGCCATATTCAGGTAGAGATTAGTTTCCAGATGAGGTTTATTTTCAGATGATGAGAGGTTATATCTTCTGAAGCATTTTTATGAGCTTTAATTCTTTTTTAAAAAAAGTTTATTGGACTATAGTTGATTTATAATGTTGTGTTAGCTTCAGGATTTAGTCATACATTTATATATATTCAGGGCTTCCCGGGTAGCTAGGCTGGTAAAGAATTTGCCTGCAATGCAGGAGATCCCAGTTTAATTCCTGAATTGGGAAGATCTCCTGAAGAAGTGAAAGGCTACTCACTCCAGTATTCTTGGGCTTCCTTGGTGGCTCAGCCCGTAAAGGTTTGATCCCTGGGTTGGAAAGATCCTGTGGTGGAGGGCATAGCAACCCACTCCAATATTCTTGCCTGGAGAATACCCATGGACAAAAGAGCCTGGTGGGCTGCAGTCTATGGGGTCATGAAGAATTTGACATGACTGAGTGACTAAGCACAGAAGAGCACATATATATGTTACTTCTTTTTTGAGTTCTTTCCCCATATGGGCGATTATAGAATATTGAGCAGGGTTACTTGTGTGTTGACTGTGTGGATCACAATAAACTGTGGAAAATTCTGAGAGAGAAGGGAGTACCAGACCACCTAACCTGCCTCTTGAGAAATCTGTGTGCAGGTCAGGAAGCAACAGTTAGAGCTGGACATGAAACAACAGACTGGTTCCAAAAAGGAAAAGGAGTACGTCAAGGCTGTATATTGTCACCCTGCTAATTTAACTTCTATGCAGAGTACATCATGAGAAACGCTGGGCTGGATGAAGCACAAGCTGGAATCAAGATTGCTGGGTGAAATATCAATAACCTCAGATATGCAGATGACACCATCCTTCTGGCAGAAAGTGAAGAGGAACTAAAAAGCCTCGTGATGAAAGTGAAAGAGGAGATGTGAAAAAGGAGATGAAGAGGAGAGTGAAAAAGTTGGCTTAAAGCTCAACATTCAGAAAATGAAGATCATGCCATCTGGTCCCATCACTTCATGGGAACTAGATGGGGAAACAGTGTCAGACTTTATTTTTTGGGGCTCCAAAATCACTGCAGATGGTGACTGCAGCCATGAAATTAAAAGACGCTTACTCTTTGGAAGAAAAGTTATGACCAACCTAGATA
>SJYC01075547.1:0-20529 GCA_006408675.1 Madoqua kirkii | reverse complement strand
CTACATTTTTCAGGGGGCCACGAGTTAACCACACTTAAAATGAGGAAGAGGGAAATGGACCCAGCAAAGAAGCCAGTGAATTAAAAGCAAAAGTCAAAGGATTAAGAACTATAGCTAGAAGAGATTTGGGGGTGAGGTTCTTTTGATGTGAGAGACAGATGGGCTTCTGGGCTGGACAGCTGGGGTTCATTAAATGGAATAAAACTGAAGCTTTGTTCTCACTCAGACTCTCTGAGGACAAAGCTAGTGGCAGAAGCTGAGCTCTACTGCAATAAAGAGATAAGATGCCACACCTGGGGTTAAGGAAAACTTCCCTGTTTGAACAAACACATGAAGGCTCACTGGGGGTCAAAAAGGGAAGGGGGTGCCATTCCATGATAAATACAGATATACAGCCATAGACCTCTGCAGTGGGATTTGTCTTAGCAAATTTGCTCATGCATTTTTGGGAGAGTCTTAGGACCAGACAGCTGTGAGAAAAGAAACAATCGGCCAAAGGTAAACCAAAAAATAGAAGGACTGTCCGATGTAAGTGATTTAAATCTCCATACTGCACTCCTCATTCACGATGCCCACATTCCTCTCCAGGGGTGTATTTCTATCCTGCTTCTGATTCAACTGTTACTCTGTATGCTCTCCCAGTCCTGCTGTTTCCATTAATAAACTTTGTTTTGCAGTTTTTGTTTCCTTGAAACATTTTTGCTTTCAAAGAGGGGTAAGAATCAGGGAATTTTGCTTCTAGCCTCTAGCCTGGTGGTCTGCTTGGTAGACTGGAGGCCAGGTTCAGTTCCTGGAAAGTGAAAGAAGATTCTGCTTCAAGACTATTTGTCCTTTCGAGAACACTTTCACAGGGAATTAAATAGATCAGAAATCTTGATTCTTGAGAAAGTTGAAAAATCACTAGGTCTGGTCTTCAAAAGCTTTTAAATGTGTGATTATATAAAGAATTTCTCGGTTTTTTAAACTTCACCAGCAAGGATGATGCTAGGAAAGCTGTACAGTGGCCTAAAGTGGCCCAGTTTCCAATATCTGTTTCAAAAGAAGTCATGGAAGATTAGGAAACAAAAGAAAATTTCCGGGATAATAAATCTGGGGCCAAAATAGATAATGAAGTAACTTCCTTCCAAAGAAGAAAATCAGAGTGTGATCAAGGAAACTCTCCTACTGTCAGGTCAAGGAGTTCTTGAAATTTCTATCCAGCAAGGTTTATTTCATAAATGTAATGAACCAATGAATTTTTTAGATGAAGATTTTTATTGCACTTATTCCATTTCTTTTCCACTTTTGAATTATCAGGTGGTTATGTATGGAGAGGGGCTTTGGACGTGTAAGAAAAAGAAATGACTATACTTTTTAAACTCACCAGACTATTGGACTTCCCAATGGATCACATAGAAAAGGTTGTGTATCGCCCAGGGATACCCAGTTTTGAGTGAAATACAGTAACTGAATAAGACATTTGATTGTGCCTCTTGAAGAAGGTGTTTTCTACATGTAGAAAGGGGGATACATGGATACTCATACATAGATACTTGGGTGGCCAGAGTACCATTCCATCAGAAACCATTACTTTTACCCCAGTATTTATTCCTATCCCTACTTCCTTTTAGTAACAGAATCTACTTGCTTTCAGTAACAGATTTTTAGTAGAATACAAGTTGCTTGACTGGAGAATATACATTCTCAAGTTTCCCTTGCAGAAAAGGACATCACACAACTAAGAGCCAAGAGAATAAGTGAAAAAAAAAATCTTGCAAGTTTTTGGTATTTAAAAGAAATACACTGTCTTGTACTAACTTTCCCTTTGGGCTGTCAGGTAATAAAACTCAGATGGACACTTTAGGCAAGTGGAACTCCCTTATTCGAAGGAGCAAGTTTTTTCACAAGATGACCTCATGAAGAAGAGAGCACCTATTTAACTCAGACTTCTATGCAAGAGAATAACATGGTATAATCTTGCTTCAAATATTGCAAGGGTCAGTTTCTTCTATACGTGAGTATATATCTTAACTCCTTCATATTCCCTAGAGGTACTGTGGCATTATTAATATTGTCCTTAGAAATAAGGTAAAATTTCAGGTATATTAAGATGTAACTTTAAACTTAATTATTCAGAAAGTTGAATATATAGAATTGATCAGAGGCTATGGGACAAAGGCCATGACAGCTGGGATAAATTACTGTTCATTTTCACTCTTAATTTGTTAGCAGCATTGCCCTGGACTAGCTCTTGGTTCACAGAATTTAGCAAAATATTTTCCAATAAGTATTTTCATTTCTTGTACATTTCTTACTATTTTATTATTCTATTTTCTAATATGGAAGTGCTTTCACATCTCTACATTTCCCCATAACTAAACTATATATATACATATATTTTTATCTCAAAAATGATTTTTAAGATTTAGCAGTTATCTATTTATTAAATAATACCCACTTTAAAAATAAAGCAATTACTTCTTTACTTGAAATTGGATTTAATTTTTAGTTCCCATATATGTGCACTCTTGTATATCTGCACACACAGCTATATTTCCTTCCTTGGGTTTAATTTTTTCCCTTTTAATTTCTCAGGCTTAATATGTATCTTTTATTTCTCTTTCTTATTTAGTAAAAAATTTCCCCTTAGCAGAGCATTAATGGTACCCACAAGTTCTTAAGTGTAATTACTTTTCTCAGTTTATTTGGCCTCTTTCATTATTTAATATGTTTAATAATTTGTCAGCTTCTATTCCACCCTTCCTCAGCAAACTTTTTTGTCTTGTTTCCATGGTTCAAGTAGTGAAACAATAATAAAGTTGGTCTAAAATTAAGAGAGAGAGCTTCAGCTTATTCAACTCACTTTAATAAGTAACTCACTTTGCATGAATCACAACAGTAAAGTTCAAATGAGAACTTGAAGAGAGTAAGCAAATGCATGGCATAACTAAAATGAGTGCATTTCTGTGCTGACGTTAAGAGTTTCTGATGGTCGGTCCATACCTGTGGTCATATTGCCTGAATTTTTATTGAAAGGTTCATTTTAACAAAAGTCGAGTTGAGATGTGAAAGTGCTAAGTTGTCTTAAAGGCTGTGGACAGAAAACAGTAGGAAGGGACACTTTGTCAACTACAGGTTGCTGAGGGCATTCACTCCAGGAAGGACTTTACCTTCTAGAAGCTCTAGACTGGCACCTCCTCCAGTGCTCACGTGACTGACTTTATCTTCAGTGTTCCATTTGGCACAGCAAGTGGCAGTGTCTCCACCGCCTATAATGGTGATACAGCCCTTGGAAGTGGCTTTCACAACTTCATCCATGAGGGCTTTTGTTCCTTTAGCAAAAGCATCCCATTCAAATACCCCTACAGGTCCATTCCACACAATTAACTTGGCTCGCCGCACCACATCTGCATACTTCTTAATGGTCTCAGGACCACAGTCCAAACCCATCCAGCCGGCAGGTATCCCTGACGCTACAGTGGCTTGGCCAACCTTAGCATTCTCCTCAAACTTGTCAGCAGTGACAAAGTCAACAGGAAAGGTAATGCTCACACCATTTTTTCCAGCTTTGGTCATAATTTCTTTGACAATCTTGGCTCCCTCCTCATCGAACAAGGAAGCACCAATCTCCATGTTGTTCATTACCTTAAGGAAGGTGTAAGCCATTCCCCCACCAATAATCATCTCATTGACTTTATCCAGCATGTTTTTGATGAGTTGGATCTTGTCTGCCACTTTGGCTCCACCCAGTATAGCCAAAAATGGTCTCTCTGGGTTTTCCAAGGCTTTGGCGAAGTAATCTAGCTCCTTCTTCATCAGGAATCCAGATGCCTTCTGGGGAAGATTTACTCCCACCATGGAACTGTGGGCCCGGTGAGCTGTCCCAAAAGCATCGTTGACATACACATCCCCTAGCTTGGAGAGGGATGCTCGGAAGGCTTCTATTTTATCTGGCTCAGCTTTAAGCTTATTTCCAGAAGGATCTTGGCCCTTCCCTTCTTCTTCCACATGAAACCGCAGGTTCTCCAGCAAGATGACTGTACCAGTGGCTGGGTTGGCACACGCCTTCTCCACTTCCGGACCCACACACTCCTTTAGGAACAGAACGTCCTTGCTCAACAAGGATTTGAGTTCAGCAGCAACAGGCTCTAGGAGTATTTATCAGGCATCGGAACACCATCAGGTCTACCTAAATGACTCATAAGAACTACTGACTTGGCTCCATTATCCAGACAGTACTTGATGCTTGGGAGAGAGGCCTTGATTCTTTGGTTGTTTGTAATCTGGTTCTTCTTCATGGGGACATTGAAGTCAACTCTCATGATGACTCGCTTCCCTTTCACATCCACTTTGTCCAAAGTTAACTTCTTAGAAAGAGACATCTTGACGATACAAAGACAGATTAACACATAGGTCCCGGTGTTGAAGAGAACCACTTTACTGCTGGTGAGATGTTGGGTGGGTGGTGTTTTCTAACGCCTTTCCCCTTGGCCTGCCCCTTTCTTCCCAGCACTAGCTCTCCCACGAGGCCAGCCATGATTGGACCAGGGAAAGGAAACCGGCTTCGCGATTTGTCAATGGTCCTGTCAGTCTGAATTCGGAGTGTTCTGAGTCCTGCAGATTCTAACTGCCAGTGCAGAAGGGGAACCCGGAACTGGAGGCTTGGGGTTGACTGTTGGAGAGGTGAAGAAACTGGAATTAGAACGGTTCTGAGGTATACACCTCCTGCTGGTTCTTTCTCACATCGCTTTTAACAATTTTTAAATTCTTTTAAAAGAAAAAAAAAAGCCCTCATTCGGTCAAATCCTGATTATACTGGGGGTAAAACCTTGTGCAGCACCCCATTAAAGGATTTGAATTAATGAGTCTCTGACACCTTGTTTATTCAAGGCACTATAATATGCTTCTGTTGTATTCCTTATCTTGACAAATATCTCTGTTAAGAGCACGGTTTTGTGTTAGACTTTGGCTTTAGATATATTCTCGGATGTGGGGTGGGAATAGCATGGTCTTCCATTCTCAGACTACTGTGAGGGAATGATGGCAGCTTGTTCAAGAGAAGCCCCTAAGATCATAGCAGAGAGAGTGCCAGTAAACACTCAAGGTAGTGGTGACATTTCTTTCAGGCTACAAAATTATGATGAAGCGCCTCACCTTTTTCTCTCCTCTCTCTGTTTCACTACCAGCATAACTTTAAAATTCATCTGAAAAGAGCATGGTTTCAATGAGGATGGAAACATCTATTGGAATTGAAAATGAGTGAGAGTTTTTATTTTTGGAGAAAGTATATGTGCCTGATTGGTTTAGGTATAAAAACTGTGTAACTTTTTGCTCAGTTCAGAGTGAGTTTGAAAATAACTCATTGAGAAGTTCTCTGGTAGTCTCAGTTCAGTTCAGATCAGTTCAGTTCAGTCGCTCAGTTGTGGCCGACTCTTTGCAATGCCATGAATCACAGCACACCAGGCCTCCCTGTCCATCACCAACTCCCAGAGTTCACTCAGAGTCACGTCCATCGAGTCAGTGATGCCATCCAGCCATCTCATCCTCAGTCGTCCCCTTCTCCTCCTGCCCCCAATCCCTCCCAGCATCAGAGTCTTTTCCAATGAGTCAGCTCTTCGTATGAGGTGGCCAAAGTACTGGAGTTTCAGCTTTAGCATCAGTCCTTCCAAAAAAATCCCAGGGCTGATCTCCTTCAGAATGGACTGGTTGGATCTCCTTGCAGTCCAAGGGACCCTCAAGAGTCTTCTCCAACACCACAATTCAAAAGCATCAATACTTCGGTGCTCAGCCTTCTTCACAGTCCAACACTCACATCCATACATGACCACAGGAAAAACCATAGCCTTGACTAGACAGACCTTAGTTGGCAAAGTAATGTCTCTGCTTTTGAATATGCTATCTAGGTTGATTATAACTTTTCTTCCAAGGAGTAAGCATCCATTAATTTCATGGCTGCAGTCACCATCTGCAGTGATTTTGGAGCCCCCCCAAAATAAAGTCTGACACTGTTTCCACTGTTTCCCCATCTATTTGCCATGAAGTGATGGGACTGGATGCCATGATCTTCATTTTCTGAATGTTGAGTAGTGGTTAGTATTCTGGAATTTCACTGCAATGGCCAGGCTTCAGTCCCTGAGATCCCACAAGCTATAACTCATGCAGTAACATTATTTATAGATTCACCAATGAATACAGCTGTTAAATGTATGCATTGTAATAACTGGTTGATTTTGAGAACTCAGCATAAGAAAATGTTGTTGAAGAATACATATCAACATATGGCCAGACATCCATAACTTCTGTACAAGATAGAAACGTTTGCCATAGATGCTGGTTATCTGTCTCTTATTTAGTCCTGGAGATGCCCAGTGAAGTAGATTTCCTTTAGCAGCTACCAAACCTACAGGAGGCTTATGGGAACCTAAGATTATTGAGTTCTTGTGTTTCTTAAGGCAAAGGGTGTGGAAAGGGGGCCCAGAAAGGGAGAAGGAAAGGGAGAAGTCCAAAGCCCAAGAAGAGCTATTGGACTACTGTTGAGGATTTTTGTTGCACTGTTTCTCTCCCTTGTGTCCTGTTGCAGCAGGTGTGACCAGGAGAGAATGAATAGAATCAGCAGCAAGAGTGTACAACTCGTGAGCTTTGATGAATAAGTTCTGGGTTCCCAACTTAGCAAAAAACCAAAACAAAACAAAACGTCAAGTGAGAAAGAAACAGAAAAAAAGGGAGAAAGAAACCCCACACAAGAAGCATTCAAGCAGTGCCGTGGAATCGATTCTAATTCTCTCTCACTGTAGAAGAATGTGAGGATGGGGTGTTGGGGTTAGACTAAAGTGAAGAGTCAAGACCAGTTATACTTCATTTTGGCAGGCTCTCCTTTCAACTGATGATATGAGAATAGAAGTTATTAAAGTGGATGAATTGTAATATTTCCTAGAGAACAGATAATACCCATAGTGGAAATAAGAATGAGGAAAAGGGAGTCACTGCAATGTAAGAGGTTTTTTGTTTGATATTTTCTTCCAGTTTCAACACACACAAACACACACAAATGAAAGTAGCACCTGAGTTTGGTTCACCCTGCTGATGTTAGTAATCAAGGCAAAAAAAGTATTTATAGAGGAACAATTCAATATATCTGAGTGCTCCCACACTAAAAGAGAAAGGCAATAAACAGCACAATGTACTCAGAAGTCAAATTCATGAGAATTAGACACAAGATTAAAATAAATGGGAAAATAATCTTAAAGCAAAAAAGATAATGTAAATAGGAAGGCTGATGAAGCAGCTAAAAAGCGTAAACACTGGAACACATTGGATGTAAAAGATGCTGAAACGTATAACTCAAAGTGATAAGTCACATGGTAAAATAGATAAAATAGTAACTAAAGAGTGAATTACTGATCAGATAATTTGTGTAGGAATCGTTACATAATACATTTAAAAAGGAGGAAGAGAGTAAGGACAAAGTCAAGGTGTGTGGGAACTAACAATTGTTTATACATCACAAGAGATGTCATAAAGGGGTAGAGAGAGCGTGAAGGTGATAGAACAGTTGTAAAAAGTGATATCCTGTAATTGAATAAACATGTTAGGTCTCAGTTTAAAAGAGCCCATAACATAGTACAAACAGACTTGAAATAAACACACACTCTGGGAACAAGTATGTGTTAAGGAATATCTATATCAAGAAACAATTTTTTTATAGTTCTATTATTTATATATATATATATATATATACACATATATAATTGACATCTAACATTGTATTTGTTCAGGTGTACCACATAATGATTCAACATATGGGTATATTGCAAAGTGATTGCCACAATGTCTAGTTAACACTCATCACCACACACTGTTTCAAATGCTGTTTTCTTGTGATGAAAACTTCTGTGATTTATTCTCTTAACAACTTTCAAATAGAGAATGGGTAAAGAAGATGTGGTATATATGTACAATAGAATATTATTCAGACAAAGAAAAGAAGGAACTTCTGTCATTTGGTACAACATGGATGATACCTGGGGGTATTCATGCTAAGGGAAAGAAAAAAATTGTTTTTGAAGTTTATAGAATGAAAAAGCAGATCACATGCAAGGAAAAAGCTTCAGATTGAGAGTCCACTTATCACAATAAGCAAAAGACAACTTTTTACCAAAACCTTTATATCTAGGCAACATATCATTTAAATGAAGTTAAATAAAGATATTTTAAGTTCTAAAAATCAGAATGTTAATCTCACTGAGGCTGTCTTTTGTAAAGAAGTAAAGCAACTGAGGACAGGTTCTACCAGAATATTTAAAATAACATCACCTACTAGATGAAAATACTAAAACACCAACATTTACCCCTAGTTGCCATGCTTTATCAGTCAATATACTGAAAAGAGTTGAATTCTTATTTTAATATTAGCAGAAGAAGTTGACAGTGCGTGGCAACAAGTATATATTTTTTAGGGGCTAGCACAATGTTTAATGGGCTTCCTAGGTGGTTCAGTGGGTAAAGAATCTGTCTGCAACACAAGAGACGCAAACAGCCAAGAGTTCAATTCCTGCGTCAGGAAGATCCCCTGGAGGAAGGGGCAGCCTGCTCCAGTATTCTTGCCAGGAGAATCCCACAGACAGAAGAGCCTGGTGGGCTACAGTCTGTGGAGTCGCAGAGTTGGACATGACTGAAGTGACGGAGCATGCACGTATGATGCTTAGTAGCTGTTGATACAAGAGGAAAGTGTAAACAGAGGAGGCCTCCTTGTCACTTTCACTGCTTTTATTCCTGTCATCCCATGTCTAGGTCAACCTGAAATGTGTGTTTTACTGTAGCAAATATTTACCTCCGTTTACATAGGTGTGTAGACAGTGTTATATCCTGCTGTTGCTCCAGCCCAGAAGTTTTCGATTTTGTTTGTTGAGATACCCGATAACTGCTTCTCCATCATGTCTATTTTTTCCCCACAATTTCTTCTCTCTCTCTCTTTTTTAAAATAAAGCACTTTATTGAGATGTGATTGACATATGGAAAGCTGTACATATTTGATGTATACAACTTGATGAGGTGGGAGATACACTCGTGTAACCATCACCACAACTGAACACCATAAGCATGCCCATTATCTTCAAAGTTTTCTTCCACCCTTTTCATTTATTATTTTTTATGTGATTAGAACACTTAATAAGATATATCCTCTTAGAAAATTTTTGAGTACACAGCACAGTATTGCTAACCATAAGAACAACAGTGCATAGTTGGTCTCTAGGACTTATTTGGCACAACTGAAACATTGTACTCACTGGTTAGTACTTCCGGTTACCCTCCTCACCCTGCTGCAGGCATCCTCCTCATAAATCCAGCTGGTCTTTTAGTGACTCCTCAGCTGTTTTTATTTCTCAATGTTTTTATTTCAAAATGTTCTTAAATTTTGTAGATGTTGAAAACAAGACTTTGAAGTAAGTAATAAGATATGGATATAACCCATTATTCTATTAATAAGTCATTTAACATATTTTGCTCATTTTAGTTTCATTTAACTTTTCTGTTGACAATATATGTGAAGTATACATTTCACTGTGAAACGTACAGAGTTCTGAGTACTGAAGTAAAAATCTATATGAGTATAAGCTAACTGAATCATTTGCTTTATGACCAATATAGACTAATCTCTCAGTAAATATTAGGCTTGCTTTTTATGAAGCAATCAATCTCTCTTTCAAACATTCTAGTGAATTGCAAAGTTTAAAAGCCATTTTTTTTTTTGCATTCTAAACATTTTTAGTAAGCACTTGGGACTGTTCTTAAAGAGAAAGAAGGGGAAGTTATGTGCTTATAACACGTTAGTCACTGTAGAACTAGTTTCAAAACGCTAAAAAGTTGTGCAATGCATTGCAGTTATATGAGCAATGCATACCTTTTAAAGTCTGCATTTTATCTGCCTATTATTTTATTGACTTCCTTATTTATTTGTCCTTTTCTACAACAGATAAACATGTGGCCAAAATTAAACAGCTGAATTGCCCACGTCACACAGATGCTCTTGTAGGACTTTTGCATGCAAATTACCAATCTTTGTTATCAGTTATTGATTAAGGTAAGCCCTGCATAAAACTAACCTATGATATACGTCTTAGATTGAGACTTTAATTTTACTAAAATGAAGTAAATAAGAATCTTTAAAGGGGCTTCCCTGGTGGTTCAGTGGTGAAGAATCTGCCTGCCAGTGCAGGAGACACAAGTTTGATCCCTGAGCTGGGAAGATCCCGGATGCTGCAAAGCAAATAAATTCATGTGCCACGACTATTCAACCTGTGCTCTAAAGCCTGGGAGCCACAAGTACTGAACCCGTGTGCCACAGCTACTGAAACCTGCATGTCCCAGAGCTCACGCTCCACAGCAAGAGAAGCCACCGTAATGAGTAGCCCACCCACTGCCACTAGAGAGTAGCCCCCACTCGTTGCAACTAAAGAAAAGCCCGTGTAGCAATGAAGACTCAGCACAGCCAAGAGTAAATTATTTTTTAAGTTAAAAAAGAATCATTATAAATAAATAAGATAAACCATTTCTATGTCAAACAAATCCTAGGAGAGGATTGATGTCTTGCTAAGGTTAGGTTGTGTTTTAGTTTTTCCAAAGGAACCAAGTTGTAGGCAGTCACCTTCTAAAACAAACAAACCAAAAAATGTGTTCTAAAAACCATTTGTTTCAAAATAATATTTCTGAAGTGATTCTTGCAGTTAAAATTGTAACCAAATACTGTGTAGAAGCTGGAGGGTCAAGCTCATTAACAGATTTATTTTTCAAAAGATGCATTTACAACATTTAAGAAATTTTACTCCAAGAGTATTTTCATTGTAAGACTAAGGAATTTGTTAAATAAAAGTTGAAAACAACTCCGCAAACCTGTGTGAGTGTCTTACAATTACACGCCGTGGGCCAGGGATCCCAGATTCCCAGAGCTATTACTCTGTAACATCAATGGCAAGGCAGACAGCTGTGTGGGACTTCAGATTTTTCTTCCATTTGTCAGGAAGTGACAGTTGTTTGCAGGGAAGATGCCTTAGGTTATAGATGACATTAACAGGAAGAAGGGAGTGTAGACTGTGCTGGTGGCTAAGAGGACAATACAAGTGGCTCCCACTTGACTTAGTCAACACACTTCCTGCCTTTATCAGGGAAACACCCTGCTTCCTGCCCACAGTGTAGGCACGTGCAACTGACTGGCTTCATAATAGCATCCTGAATCCCTGGTCAATAGGTGAGTCTACTGGGCAAGTGTGAGATGAAAACTGGGCAGTGAGTTTGTCTCCTGGGCACCTGTAAGGTGAGCATACATGAGCAACTGATGCTGGCATCTGATGGTGTGTGGCTTTTTATTTTTTGCAGAGTTCACAACTTTAATAGGAAATCCAAGAATGTGACTAGGACAACCAACTACTGAGCATCCCTAAAACAAACTTTTTCATCATCCCAGGGCTGACGTTTAATCACAGTTGTGATTTAGTCAAAAACAGTCTGCATAATATAATTTTTAGAATGTTTATATAACATTTTATAATTAATATTTTATAGTTAAAGAAGTATATTCAATGTCTTAAGAAATTTTGCACTGTAACATCCCATGTGGTTTCATATATCATAGCAAAGCAAACACAGAGGTCAACCTCATTAATTGTAAGGTCAGCCAGTCCAGTTGCTCAGTCGTGTCTGACTGTTTGCCACCCCATGGACTGCAGCACGCCGGGCTTCCCTGTCCATCACCAACTCCTGGAGCTTGCTCAAACTCATGTTCATCGAGTTGGTGATGCCATTCAACCATCTCATCCTCTGTTGTCCACTTCTGCCTCAATCTTTCCCAGTATCAGGGTCTTTTCCAATGAGTCATTTCTTCACATCAGGTGCCTAAAGTATTGGAGCTTCAGTTTCAGCATCAATCATTCCAATGAATATTCAGAACTGGTTTCCTTTAGGATGGACTTGTTTGATCTCCTTACAACTGCAAGGTAAATATTACTGAGTTGGAAGTGATTCCATATATTCATTATAATTTCTATAGACACATGAAAAGTAGAAATAAAAAACATTGTATGCAATTAATTTACAAATATTTGCCCAGTGCTGAGTGTAAACAAAATGTAATTTTAAATGCATATGGTGTATTGTATAAATGCAGTGTGTACAAAGTTATATTAATTGAATATAGTACTGGCGCCAAAACACACACCTGTAGAACTGGACAGAGAGTTGAAAATAATTATGTTTAATTAATCTACAACAAAGGGGGAAAGAATATATAATGGAGATAAGATGGTCTCTTCAGTAAGTGGTTCTGGGATAACTGGACAAAGAATGAAATGAGAACATTTTCTCACACTATATACAAAGTAAATTCAAATTGATTAAAGAATTAAATGGAAGACTGGAACTATGAAACTCCTAGAAGAAAATAAATGGAACACTCCATGACATAAATCATAGCAATATATTTTTGGATCTGCCACCTAAGACAAAGGAAATCAAACAAAAAATAAGCCAATAGGACCTAATTAGCCTTAAAAGCTTTTGCACAGCAAAGGAAACCACCAACAAAACTAAAAGATAATCTATAGATATTTGCAAATGACCAATTAGTGGTTAATAGCCAAAATATACAAATAGCTCATACAACTCAATATCAAAAACACAAACAACCCAATTAAAAATGGGAAGAAAACCCAGAAAGACATTTTGACAAAGAAGATGTACACACGGCCAACAGGCTCAGGAAAAAATGCTCAACATTGCCAATCATCAGATAAGTCAAAATCACAAGGAGAAATCACCTCACACCTGTCAGAATGGTTATCATCAAAAGAGAATATAATAACATTTGAGGATCTGGACAAACAGGAACCCTTGTATCCTATTAGTAGGAATTGTCAACAAAGAATGCACTCACTGAGCTGTGAGTTCAGTTTCAGCCTCCTAGGTAGCTCTGACAAACTGCTCCAAAGAGATGGTGGAAGGACATTAATATATATATGTAATTTCAGCACATGTTTCAGTAGGAGATTGTTGCGAGTCTCAAGGAGCATATATAAGTCTTTGATAATGATTTTAAAGCTTTTCTAAATATGAGAAAATGCAAGAAATTGGGTCCATAAAATTTTCTCCTGACAATATCTCACTATCTAGAGGCCTGTTCTGCCAGTTTTCCCAGATCACAGAGTGCCTCATTCCTGATCTCCACCCTGAACTCCTTTCAGTGTTGAAGGTCAGCAACTACAGTGGCTAATGACTCAATTCTTGCCAAACCAGATGACAAGTGACATTTTTTAGTTGTCAGAATATAAATTGGTGTAGCCATTATGGAAAATAGTATGGAATTTCCTCTAAAAATATAATATGATCCGGTAATTCTGGGTATATATCTGAAGAAAACACAAAAGCAGTAATTGGAAAGGATCCTGTATCCAAATATTCAAAGCAGAATTATTTACAGTAGCCAAGAGATGGAAGCAACCTCAGAGTTTATTAACAGTTGAATGGATAAAGAAGATATAGTATAATGTACAATGGAATACTACTCAACCATAAAAAGAATAAAATTTTGCCATTTGGATGGACTTGGAGAGTATTATGCTAAGTGAAATAAGACAGAGAAATACAACTACTGTATGAAATCACTTATATATGGAGTCTAAAAAATACAACAAACTAGTGAAGATAAGAAAGAAACAGACTCATAGATATTAATGTTTACCAGTCAGTAGAGGAATGTGGGGAGGGACAAGATAGAGTAAGGTGTAAGAGGTACAAACTACCATGTATAAAATAAGCTACAAGGATATATTGTACAGCACAGGTAATATTACTGATATTTTGTAATAACTATAAATGAAATGTAAACTTTTAAAATTGTGATTCACTACGGTGTACACTTGAAACTATTATGATACTGCAAATCAACTGCATTTCAATGAAAAGTTAATAAAATTAAAAATAAGGGAAGCAGTTTGTCAAAAAACAAAAAATTAAAAAATAAAAGCAATGTAGTTTTAGCATAAAGACAGATATATAGTACAATGGAAAAGACAGAAAACCCAGAAATAAACCCTTAAAACATATGACAAAATGATTTTCAAGAAGGATCCTACATTATTCAATGCTATGGAGAAAGACAGTCTTGTCAACAAGTGGTGTTGGACAGACTGAATATTCATATGGTAAAAAGTGAAACTGTACCCTTTATACTGTATTAAAAATTAACTCTAAATGGAACCAGATGACAAGTGACATTTTTTAGTTGTCAGAATATAAATTGGTGTAGCCATTATGGAAAATAGTATGGAATTTCCTCTAAAAATATAATATGATCCGGTAATTCTGGGTATATATCTGAAGAAAACACAAAAGCAGTAATTGGAAAGGATACCTGTATCCAAATATTCAAAGCAGAATTATTTACAGTAGCCAAGAGATGGAAGCAACCTCAGAGTTTATTAACAGTTGAATGGATAAAGAAGATATAGTATAATGTACAATGGAATACTACTCAACCATAAAAAGAATAAAATTTTGCCATTTGGATGGACTTGGAGAGTATTATGCTAAGTGAAATAAGACAGAGAAATACAACTACTGTATGAAATCACTTATATATGGAGTCTAAAAAATACAACAAACTAGTGAAGATAAGAAAGAAACAGACTCATAGATATTAATGTTTACCAGTCAGTAGAGGAATGTGGGGAGGGACAAGATAGAGTAAGGTGTAAGAGGTACAAACTACCATGTATAAAATAAGCTACAAGGATATATTGTACAGCACAGGTAATATTACTGATATTTTGTAATAACTATAAATGAAATGTAAACTTTTAAAATTGTGATTCACTACGGTGTACACTTGAAACTATTATGATACTGCAAATCAACTGCATTTCAATGAAAAGTTAATAAAATTAAAAATAAGGGAAGCAGTTTGTCAAAAAACAAAAAATTAAAAAATAAAAGCAATGTAGTTTTAGCATAAAGACAGATATATAGTACAATGGAAAAGACAGAAAACCCAGAAATAAACCCTTAAAACATATGACAAAATGATTTTCAAGAAGGATCCTACATTATTCAATGCTATGGAGAAAGACAGTCTTGTCAACAAGTGGTGTTGGACAGACTGAATATTCATATGGTAAAAAGTGAAACTGTACCCTTTATACTGTATTAAAAATTAACTCTAAATGGATTGAAGACCTAAACATAAGAGTTAAACTGTAAAACTCTTAAGGGAAAAACTTCACGGCAGTGGATTTAACAGTGAATTCTATGAGACCTGAAGCACAGGCAAGACAAGAAAAATAGATAAATTGAAAAGTAAAAAAAAGTGAACATGAAATCACTCAGTCGTGTCCGGCTCTTTGTGACCCCATGGACTTCAGTCGTCCAGGCTCTTCTTTCCGTGAGGATTCTTCAGGCAAGAATAGTAGAGTGAGTTGCCATTTCCTTCTCCAGGGGATCTTCCTGACCACAAGATTAAACCCAGGTCTCCCACACTGCAGGCAGACTCTTTACCCTGTGCACCATCAGGGAAGGCCCATCAAATCAAAAATTTCTGTGTAAAATGGACATAATAAGCAGAGTGAAAACGCTACTCATGGAATGGAAAACATTATTTGCAAGGAATATATCTGATAAGGGCATATAAAGAACTACTATAACACAACAACAAAAATCAAACAACTTGATTAAAAAATGGGCCAAGGACTTGAATCCACATTATTCCATGGAATTTATAAAACTAGTCAGTAGGCTCATGAAAAGATGCTCACTATCAATAATTAGAAAGATGTGAATCAAAACCTTAATATTTTGCCAGCTCATACTGTAGTAGCCACGCATTCCGGGAAACAAACTCACTCAGAAGGACAATGCAGATAGATAGTGGAGTGCAGTTTATCACACCGGTGGGCCCAAGATAGAGTCTCCTCTTAGCCAAGGACCCCGAACAGCATTTGTGAAAATCTTTTATACCCCATGTGTATGTATCTGAACCCACCACTCCAAATTCCTTGAGACTTACATAAACCAAGGAAAATACAATCCCAGTAACCCCATCTTTCATGCGCTATGTGCTCATGTGCTCAAACAGTCAAACAATTAGCCAATAATCAATAAACCCGAGGTTACACTCCGATAGACACAGAAAAATTTATGGCCTGTCTGGAGGAAGGGGTGACTAGTGTATGTTTTCTCTTAGGTGATGAGTAACCTAGATACGATCTTCAAGGTTCCCCTGTCTGGAGGGGGTCTTATCCTTCTGTTGTTTTCATAGGCACTAAACACAGAGTTCAGAGTCCATTGGAAAGGTGGCCGAGCATGATCAGCATGAGCAGGCCTAAGATGGAGTCCTATGAATTTCTTCTTTAATATCCATAAGAACAGTTATTATTAAAAATAAAAAAACAACTACAGAGTATAACGGATGTTGGAGAGGCTATGTTGAAACTGAAATTTTGTGCACTGTGGGTGGTAATGTAAATCACGCAGTTGCTGTGGAAAAGAGTACAGTTGTTTCCAAAATTTCTTTTAAAAATTATCAATGATCCAGCAAAAAGCAAGAACCCAGAGACATTTGCTCACACATGTTCATAGCGGCATAATCTCAAAGGCCAAAAGGTATAAACAACCCAAATGGTTATTGACAACAAATGTATAAACAAAAGGTGGCATATTACATAATATGGAATTCTTCATTAAAAAGGATTGATATTCTGCATACGCTACAAAATGAATGAGCATGTATTTGAATGTATTTGCTTTATGAAATAAGCTAATCACAAAAGGACAAATACTGTATGTTTCCACTTATATGGGGAACTTAGGATAATCAGACTGATAAATACAGAAAGTAGAGTATACATTCCAAGAACTGGGGAAAGGGGAAAATGAATAGCTATTGTTTCCTGGGGACAGATGTTACATTTAGGAAGATTAAAATGTTCTGTAGATGAATGATCATGATGGTTGTACAATGATGGGAACTGACTTTATGCCACTGAACATTAATGCCATATAATGGTAAAAACGGTTTGTTTTATGAGAATCTCTGTACAATAAAGGGGTTGTTGTTTTTCTTTAGTCGCTAAGTCATGTCCAACTCTTTGTGATCCCATGAACTGTAGCCCACCAGGCCCTTCTGTCCAGGGGATTTCCCAGCCAAGAATACTAGAGTGGGTTACCATTTCCTTCTCCAGAGAATATTCCCAACTCAGGGATCAAACCTGCATCTTTTGCATTGGCAGGTGGATTCTTTACCACTGAGTCCCCAAGGAAGCCCCAAGTCATATATTGAGGGAATCATATTTCATTGGATTCCAAATTATAAGTCATTTCCAGTTCAGTTCAGTCGCTCAGTTGTGTCTGACTCTTTGCGGCCCCATGAATCACAGCCCGCTAGGCATCCTTGTCCATCACCAACTCCCAGAGTGCACTCAGACTCGGGTCCATTGAGTCAGTGATGCCATCCAGCCACCTCATCCTCTGTCGTCCTCTTCTCCTCTTGCCTCCAATCCCTCCCAGTATCAGAGTCTTTTCTAATGAGTCAACTCTTCGCATGAGGTGGCCAAAGTATTGGAGTTTCAGCTTTAGCATCATTCCTTACAAAGAAATCCCAGGGCTGATCTCCTTCAGAATGGATTGGTTGGATCTCCTTGCAGTCCTTGGGACTCTCAAGAGTCTTCTCCAACACCACAGTTCAAAAGCATCAATCCTTTGGCACTCAGCTTTCTTCACAGTCCAATTCTCACATCCATACATGACCACTGGAAAAACCATGCCTTGACCAGATGGACCTTTGTTAGCAAAGTAATGTCTCTGCTTTTCAATATGCTATCTAGGTTGGTCACAACTTTTCTTTAGTTATAAGTAATTCAGCAAGTGTAATTGGCAGTAAGATGGTAGAATGATTTCAGTTGTTCCCACCTTTTTGTCATATGTGCTTATAGCCACTGAAGCAATGTGTATATTTTCCAGTGCACAGATTGCCTGTTTATAATAGTGACTATGTTCTCATCTGATGATGTGTGTTCCTCCTTCAAAAAATAGATTCAGAGCAACAGCCTTCAATTGCATTTGACCATGAAATTCGATCCGTCCATTTCGAATGACTTTCAAAAATATGCTGAAAAGAGGAAATCGGGCTAATTCTACAAAAATTGGGCATATTATTCAAAAATATTTTCTTGTTTTTATTTAAAAATGCAAGATCATTGATCTTGTAAATGACATCCTATAAGTGGAAGCAAACTCAGTTGTATCTGTCCTGGCAATATTCTCTCCTGTCATGAATGAATTTGTGGAACTCGTGTTTGGTGAGGAGTTGGTATGCAAACTTTGCAATCAGATCAGTTATTTTAGTCTGTGCCAATTGCAGGCTGAGCTGGATGGAAAAAGTTGAAAGCAAACCAGAGAAGCCTATGAGTTGTAAAAAGTGAAGAAGAACTAAAGAGCCTCTTGATGAAAATGAAAGAGGTGAGTGAAAAAGTTGGCTTAAAGCTCAACATTCAGAAAACGAAGATCATGGCATTCAGTCTCATCACTTGACTGCAAGTAGATGGGGAAAAAGTGGAAACAGTGGCAGACTTTATATTTTGGGCTCCAAAATCATGGTAGATGGTGACTGCAGCCAAGAAATTAAAAGCCACCTACTCCTTGGAAGGAAAGTTGTGACCAACCTAGATAGCATATTCAAAAGCAGAGACATTACTTTGCCAAGAAAGGTCCGTCTAATCAAGGCTATGGTTTTTCCAGTGGTCACGTATGGATGTGAGAGTTGGACTATAAAGAAAGCTGAGTGCTGAAGAATTGATGCTTTTGAACTGTGGTGTTGGAGAAGCTCTTGAGAGTCCCTTGGAATGTGAGGAGATCCAACCAGTCCATCCTAAAGGAAATCAGTCCTGACTATTCATTGGAAGGACTGATGTTGAAGCTGAAACTCCAATACTTTGGCCACCTGATGGGAAGAGCTGACTCATTTGAAAAGACCCTGATGCTGGGAAAGATTGAAGGCAGGAAGATAGGGGGATGACAGAGGATGAGATGGTTGGATGACTCAATGGACATGAGTGTGGGTAAACTCCAGGAGTTGCTGATGGATAGGGAGGCCTGGTGTGTTGCAGTCCATGGGGTCGAGAAGAGTCGGACATGGTTGAGTGACTGAACTGAACTGAACTGATGAGTTGTAACAAGGCTGGTGCCTTGAAACCAGTCACTTAGAGGTGTTCATCATGCATGCCCTTGATAGAGACATTTGTTCACTTGCCATCCACTCATGGTGTGGGCTCCTGAGTGAGCATGGTATTCCAGGGTGGTCTGCCTTTCCCTGGGATGAGAAGACCCACATTGGTAATTTATAGATCTGAGTCCCACACTGTCTCCCTGGTTTACAATTGTGCAGTTTCAGTCCCTCTTGCATCTCAGGCTTTGAATGGAGAGTGGCCATGACTGCCAATTCAGAGTAGTTCATGGTATGTAGCAGTCAAATCTGGGGACTCCACCCAACACTGTCCCCGCCTTCATCTTCACAACATCTGTCTCTTCTCTCAAAAATACTCGAACTCTTATTTGAACTCCACACCAAGAAAATGAATATAACTTAGAAGCACACAGAAACGTGTATACATCCCTTGGCTTTAATACGTTTAAGCATCTGCAGGGGCCAACTAATGTCATAGAGCTGCTTCTCCACGTCAAGCAGTGTAAGTCTTCAGCAATCTAGGCCATGTAGATTTCTGCCTCACATCAGGAGAATATGAATCTGAGTAATTCAGAAGCCTGAGGTGAATACAGTGTGTCACGAGGGATTGTGAAGAGAAGATGAGAAAGGGCATCAGTATTAAAAGTCAGAAGTAATGTTTCCTGCTTTAATTGTTCCTTCCCTGTCCCAATATACCTTCTCATAAATGCAACCAGGATTAGGAATTCATTCCAATCATTTATAAGCAGTTTTATAAATGGGCATGATTTTTGATCTCTTTGTATTTCATTTTCTGCATCTGTAAATGTGACCCATTTGTTCATACTCAAAGTTTGCTCCAAAGATTTAATGAGATATCCCACGCAATACAATTGTGAAATGGTAAATGTGATACTACACACACAATTAATAAACAACAACTTGGATGAGAAGCAAGTATAGTGTTAGTATGGCGATTGACATGTGAAAAGTAAACATTAATAGCGAATACAATACACCAGGATCTGTTATGAATCCTGTATACAAACATTTCCCTTACTTTTTCTTTGCAGCAACTCTACAAAGGAGGTCCTATTATCTCCATTTCCAAAGAGGAAACTGAGGCTCAGATATGTTATCTCGCAGATGTCAGCAACAGCTATTAAGATGAAGGAGAACCTCTTTATCAGCAGGTGTGGGACCGTTTATCTCCCTAACACTTGTTTTCTCATTGTGTACATCCACTTAAAGAACTGTTACTATCAGTTCAGTTCAGTTGCTCAGTCGTGCCCAACTCTTCGCAACCCCATGAATCACAGCACGCCAGGCCTCCCTGTCCATCACCAACT
>SJYC01075546.1:0-24545 GCA_006408675.1 Madoqua kirkii | reverse complement strand
TGATTCAGTCTCAGGCCATCCGCTGAGTGTGGAAAACCAGTCCCAGCCAAGGTTGCCCACCGAGTGTGGCAGGGCCAGTGCTGCTGTGGAAGAGGGCTGGCTAGGGAGGGTGGGTTGAGAGGGGCACATGTGCAGAGGAACACCGGGCAAGGCAGGTGACCCTAGCCTGGTAGATGGCAAATGTCAGAAGTGTACCCCCAGAGCCCAACCAGTTAGGCTGAGGGAGAATGAAAGATAAATGGTGCCTGCCAGCTCTTTGATCCCTGGAGATAGCTCCAACAGATCCACACTCCTTGGCACTTTCTGTAAAATGAGTTAGTGAATTTCCTTCATGTCTGGTGGAGGTGCTTTTCAAACTGCTGTCTCTGTGCAGGGACTTGCAAAGAGTGAGTTTGAGCAGAGGCTCAGTTGTCTATAGCCCTCAGGTCCTTCTGGACATAAGCCCTGTTGCTTTCAAAGACTGTGTTATGCGGGCTCACCTTCCCACTGCAGGGGTGCCTAATGTGGGGTGCATACCCTCCCTCCTCAGGGAGGACCTCTACCCTTGTGATGTCCCCTCCTGCTCGTGGGAGTGGAGGTCCTAAGTGGATTCTGTCTCTTCCCCTCTTACCTGTCTCAAAGGGGTTTTTCTTTTTATAGAGCTAGTTGTAGAAGAGCTGATAACCACAGTTTTAATACTCATTTGTGATATAAATACTCAGCAAATAGAAGAGAAAAAAGCTACTTCATCTTAATAATGGCTGAGTATTCTCTTCATTTCCATGAGAGACCCCAGTTCAGTTCAGTTCAGTCGCTCAGTCATATCCAACTCTTTGCGACCCGTGGACTGCAGCATGCCAGGCCTCCCTGTCCATCACCAACTCCCGGAGTTCACTCAAACTCATGTCCATCGAGTCGGTGATGCCATCCAGCCATCTCCTCCTCTGTTGTCCACTTTTCCTGCCTTCAGTGTTGACCAGTGTCAGGGTCTTTTCCAATGAGTCAGTTCTTTGCATCAGGTGGCCAAAATATTGCAGCTTCAGCTTTAGCATCAGTCCTTCCAATGAATATTCAGGAATGATTTCCTTTAGGATTGACTGGTTTGATCTTGCAGTCCAAGGGACTCTCAAGTCTTCTCCAATACCACAGTTCAAAAGCATCAGTTCTTTGGCTCTCAGCTTTCTTTACTCTCACATCCACACATGACTACTGGAAAAACCATAGCTTTGACTAGATGAACTTTTGTTGGCAAAGAAATGTCTTTGCTTTTTAAGATGCTGTCTAGGTTGGTCATAGCTTTTCTTCCAAGTAGCAAGTGTCTTTTAATTTCATGGCTGCAGTCACCATCTGCAGTGATCTTGGAGCCCAAAATCAAAGTCTGCCCCTGTTTCCATTGTTTCTCCATCTATTTGCCATGAAGTAATGGAACCGAATGCCTTGATCTTTGTTTACTGAATGTTGAGTTTTAAGCCAACTTTTTTTTTTTAATTTTATTTTTACTTTATTCTATGTTACAATACTGTATTGGTTTTGCCACACATTGACATGAATCAGCCACAGGTGTACACAAGCTCCCAATCCTGAAACCTCCTCCCACCTCCCACCCCATATCATCTCTCTGGATCATCCCCGTGCTCCAGCCCCAAGCATCCTGTATCCTGTATCGAACATAGACTGGCACTTTGTTTCTTACATGATAGTATACATGTTTCAATGCCATTCTCCTAAATCATCCCACCCTCTCCCTCTCTCTCAGAGGCCAAAAGTCCATTCTATACCTCTGTGTCTCTTTTGTTGTCTCACATACAGGGTCATCATTACTATCTTTCTAAATTCCACATATGTGTGTCAATATACTATATTGGTGTTTTTCTTTCTGGCTTACTTCACTCTGTATAATCGGCTCCAGTTTCATCCATCTCATTAGAACTGTTTCAAATGTATTCTTTTTAAGGGCGGAGTAATACTCCATTGTGTATATGTACCACAGCTTTCTTTTTCACTCTCCTCTTTCACTTCCATCAAGAGGCTTTTTAGTTCTTCTTCACTTTTTGCTATAAGGGTGGTGTCATCTGCATATCTGAGGTTATTGTTATTTCTCCTAGCAATTTTGATTCCAGCTTGTGCTTCATCCAGTCTGGCATTTCGTATGTTGTACTCTGCATATAAGTTAAATAAGCAGGATGACAATATACAGCCTTGACATACTCCTTTCTGGATTTGGAACTAGTCTGTTGTTACATGTCCAGTTCTAACTGTTGCTTCTTGACCTGCACACAGATTTCTCAGGAGGCAGGTCAGGTGGTCTGGTATTCCCACCTCCTGAAGAATTTTCCACAGTTTGCTGTGATCTACACAGTCAAAGGCTTTGGTGTAGTCAATAAAGCAAATTAGATGTTTTTCTGGAACTCTCTTGCTTTTTCGATGATCCAACAGATGTAAGCAGTTTGATCTCTGGCTCCTCTGCCTTTTCTAAATCCAGCTTGGACAAAAATTATGAATGATAAAAATAATAAAGATTAATAGCTAACACAACAGATCAGGATCTGTTAGGAATTCTGTATGTATTTTCCCATACTTTATCCTCACAGCGACTCTACAAGGGAGGTACTATCATTATCCACATTTGCAAATGAGGAAACTGAGATGCAGATATGTTATCAGGTATATGTCAGCAACAGCTAATCTACAAGTAAGATGAAAGGAAGAACCTCTTTATCCATAGGTGTGGGATGAATAATCTAACACTATTAGAGTTATCTTTTTTTTGGTACATCTACTTAAAAGAGTGACCTATTGTCCACAAAGTGTGGAGGCTGTTTTATTTTGTTTTCATCATAATCTTTTTATGTAAATAATTGAGCTACTTTTTAAAGAATAATTTAAAAATAGCATTAACAGTTGTTTTTCCTTGGCTTCCAATGTTTAGTGATCTTATATATTTATATGGTGCCATCTTGTGGTCATTTCCTGGAATTAGTCTTTATGTGAATGAACTTTCTAAACTGGGATAAATACAGCCTGGTGCAGAGAATAAAACATGGTTCTACAGCTTTTAATTATTACACACCAGAAGATATATTTCTTATTTTCCTAGTATGTGTACTTTAAAAAATACATATTTCTATTAAACTATATGTGCCTGAAGGAGTAAAATGGACAGAAACTATCCAAACAGGGTATAAAATTTTCTGGCAAAGAGAATACTAATGCCATGAAGAAATCTTGCTGTTATGACCAGGCTACCAAATGCTTAGAACAATGACCTCCAAAATAAGCACTTGTCTATCTGCATATCTTGGGACATTTTAAATACATGCCTCCATATACATCTGCATAGAAATGAGTTTTTATTATAAAGGTCTTTTAATTGAGAATCAGGATGTGTTACATTTGCCTGTTGCATTAAGCTAAGACTTTCAGTTTCCTTGTGACCTGAATCCATTTTTGTGCCCATTTGCTCTGCACTACAAACCCAACAACCTAATCAGGTTTTTGCCATCAAGGATGCTCTTTATTACCTTTGCCTTTCTGGGTTTCTGGACATCCATGAGCATATGTGCGCACGCACACACACACATCTGCTTGTTTTCTTTTGTTAAGTGAAAGAAAGTATATTTAAAGTGATACATATTCCATAAACAGAGTGTGGGCTATCTTCACATACAATTGTTTTTAATAGAACAATGTATTTGAGTTCCTGAGTCCAGTCTTGACAGTCCTCCTGACATAGACCTTGGGTATACCATGAAATTTCAAGTCTACAGGAAAGAATGTTGCTGTGTCAACCAACACTCCTGAGAAGCTGGGGTCATTGGAGTGATGTTGGGAAGTAGTTAAAAAGTTGCGCTTGTGAAAGATTCATAAACAGAAACCTCAACGAAGTAGAGTCAGGAGCCGCGACGAGGGGAGCTTTCATGCCCTGCAGCGGTAGCAGAGCCCATCAAGAAAAGAAAGCTTCCTCTTCCTTCCTTCAAAGACTCCCCAATAAAGAGCCATGAACTCTGTTTACTATTGTCCTCACTAGTTCCTTTCCTCCCTGTAAAGGCATCTTCCTTCCTTGCCAAGTGGGGACTTGCATGTGGCTTCCCATAGCTGCCCACTCCAAATTGCAGTTCTCTGCGGATTCTGAATAAAGTCATCATTGCTGGAGAAATATCTGGCAGTGTATTTGTTTCAATTCAACACACTGTATGTTTGTGTCACACCTACTTGGAGCTATTTTTCAGTATGAAGCTTTTGGGGTAACACAAAAAATTTTCAGCCTTGAAGTAAAACGATTTCTACTGCTTCTTTCTTTTACTTGGTATGGCAAATGATAAAAACCTAGAGAATTTTCTTTTATATAAGCTTTCAGAAAGAAAGAGCACATTTACTAAAAAAAAAAATACCTGAAATAAAACAAAATACCACATATTGTATTCTCTGTGTAGCCATACACTTCACTAGGTTTCTTTAATATTCCAGTTCAGTTGGAAATAAAGGAGGGAATATCCTCTATATATGGATTAACCCTTGCATGTAATCCATGCTGAATATTTATTTTGTTAAATTAAGCACTCACAAGGTTTTCTTGCCCTGCTTTACAAATGTATATAGATATGGCAATGAACAGTGAGACCTTCAAACCACTTCCCATTAACCAACATTTACCTTTCAAGTAATGAGACTGGACTCTTTGTTTGCTTTGTGGATTATTTTAATGGTTGATTTAAGGTAGAAGTGAAGTTAAGAAGAGATGAGTTATTAGTGTGTATCAATTGTGCAGGGAAGACAAATACCAGGGAAGTTGGAGACCTGGGGAAGCAGGAGAAGAAGTTAAACAGGGAAAGACCCTTCTTTAGCACAGTTTACTGAATCAGTTATCCAATCCATTGAATCATGTCAACCTGAGAACTAGACATCACATGAATTAAATATGAGGCAGGTCTTGAACTCTTTCATATTTAAACCATATTTCATTCCATATTTCATAGTTTTATCACATTTCATCAATCATATTTCACTCCAGTTTTAAGAAAGTTTTAAACAATGTGGCTTCACAATGCATCAGAACAGGAGTGAAAGGCATTGTTGTAAATATACTGATGACCATATATGATCCATGAGATTGCAGAGGGTTGGACACAACTGAATGACTAACACTTATATATGATTAGTGAAAATTAGTATCAGTGAAAATTAGTAATGAAAACCAATTGAAATGCATCAGAAGCTGCTGGAGCAAAGGAAGGTCAAAGATGATCCAACAGCACATTACAGTTGCAAATAAAGAAGGTTATTTTATCTCAGTTTGACACATACAACTAGCTTTGCAGAGTCGTTGAACTGACAGGTGGTTGCAGCCGAGACGTTGAGTTTGTGTATTACAGTTATTGTATTCATCGTAGTAGATGCAGGGATTCGCTGAAAGGAAAAAGCAAGGTTGCACCATATTGACTCAAAAACTCATCTCTCATCTTCTTATGCATTTGTAGGTGAGGAAAAGGCTTAAGAGATGTATCTTCTGTGTTACAGAGTCAATGCTATTAATAATACTTTTTTTCTTTCTACTGTCATTTTACTTCTATGGCATTTTTCATTCCATTCTAGACGTTGCTTTTGTCTCTTGGATTACAAAGAAAAAAACTTACCCCATTACCCTGTAGCAAAGATAATTAGTAGATATTTTATCTTTCTCCAGCTACCTTATTTTCAGGAATGAGTTACTGAAAGTGACAGGAAGAAGAAGAAGGAAAAGAAGGAGAAAAATGACAGAGAAGTTGATAAAGGAAAAGAGATTGCATTTTTCCTTGCTTTAAAAGCAAATAGAATGGAGTGGTCAGGTGAAGGAAAATAAACCTTTTAGTCTTCCAAATCTGCAGATAAAGGATATTTTTTGGTGGGGGGGGGTTATTATGTCTCCATAAACTTACTGAAAATTAAGTTACAAACATACCCCCATGGACTAGTAAATTATGCCTGAAGAAAAATTCAGAAAAAGACACTTTTTGTTACCTAAGGAAATGAACATGGAATTGGAATCCATTTAGTTAATACTACATTTTAGGTAAGATTTACTTAAGAAATAAAAAGATGTACAGTAAATAGACAGTATGATCATCAGCTCATGTCTTCCAATGTGTCTGTGGAAACTTAAAAGTATAAGGATCACCCAGTAAAAAGTTACCACCTGCTCTGATAAGTGGATAGGCAGGTAGAGGGGTTATGGCCAAAGGGCAACCTGAGAACCCTGGTAACCTGAAAGCAAGATGTCTAATTTCAGGGCTGCAATAACAGAGCCAAGAAACTCTTAATATAAAGAGCAGAAAAAAAATTATACTAACATCTTATCCAAGATGCTCTTATTAAAGGGTGAGAACTTTAAGTTTTAGGATGGAAAGTTAACTTTAGACCTGGATGTTCTAATTTCTAATCCAATAGATTTAATCATTGGTCTTCTGGGTCACTTTGGGAGTGAGAGAAGGGATATCAGATAATGTTAATTATTCCTTTGGGATGACTGGGGAAAAAGTAATATTATAGAATTTGTAAATTATTAAACACTTGATTTTAATGACCCATAGCTCCTAAATCAACGATCAATATTAAGCACACTGAGACGTAAAACTTACTACATAGTTTATCTTCACAGCTATTTGGACAGTCTCCACATGGACTTCCCTTATTATAAGGGACATTCTTCTTATCAGGATCATTTCCCCTTAAAAAAGAACACAGGAGAAAGGAGTCTAATAAAATTTCTTTTTGAAAACGGCAAATAAAATTTTACTCACGCTTGAAACTCTGTTCAAATAATTTAAAACAAATGATTTTTGAGACACTGGATGATGGAAGGGAAGCAAGTTTCTACCAGTTCTGTGAACCTGAAGCCGTGTAATACATACTCGTGGCAGTAGTGGCAGATGTAGAGATAGTGAATCCCTTTATGGCATGATGACATGCCGCAGCCAACGAGGTAGGAAGCCGCCCAGACGACCTGCGAAGACAAGGTCATGTGTCAGTACTCTGGTATTTTGCTGCGTGAGTCCAGTGTGAATATTGTTATCCATGATTGACAATAAACACACATGCTTTTAGGATGCTTTGAGCAGGGCTTGTTAGCAGGCCATAGAAACAGAAAGATTCCCATGTGTCTGGATATCGTGCATACATATGCATACTAGGGTGCCATCCCTGACCCTGACTTACGTGATTCTTCTTATCAAATCTGTATGGAAAATACAGTAACATGATGAAGACTGTTTGGTGATTGCATAAAAATTAGAGCATGGCAGCAACCTTGCTTAATCATCAAAAAAGTGTCATCGTGGAGAACAGTGAGTTGGCCCTTGAGAAAAAAAATGAGTCAGGTTCAAAGTCCATCTCTGCCACTTCCTGGTGGGATGGTATTTACCAGCTTGTTTTATGTCTTGAAATCTCATTTTATTATTTGAAAATGAAATATAATAATACTAGCTTCTACATCATAGGTATGTGGTGGGGATTGAATAAAAAATCTTTCAAGTGTTTGGAAGAAGGAGTGTTAAATTACTGCTTCAGAGTCATGGAGCTCATGTTCTTTTGATGGAAATAGTGGGTCTAGTCTACTTTTACCTAAAAGAAAAGGAAAGTAGGAATTGTTGTCTCACATTATCATATTTTTAGCTCTCTGTGTAGCAATCCTATTTTTGTCCTCTGATAGCATAAATTATAAATAAATGATCTAATTCTATACTATTCTAGGATTCCTGGCACATACCACTTGTGTCCAATGAATCAATCTTAAAATAAGAATGCTGTTGGGATGTCCCTGGTGGTGCAGTTGTTAAGACAGCACTTCCAGTGCTTGGGGTGTGGGTTTGATCCCTTGTTGGGGAATTAAGATCCCACATGCCACGTGGCCAGGTAAATAATAATAATACTAAGGAAGAAGAATTCTACTTGCTAGTCTTTATTTAGAAATGTCTGCTTTGCTTTAGAATAAGTGGTTAAGTCTATGTTTCTTAAATGCACTATCTCTGTAAGCTTTTAACATTAATCTTAAGTAGGTTTTATTGTGAGTAGATTTTATTACAGATTTTGTGTCATAGCTGAGTCTTCTGTTTGGGGGATAACACTGTTTTATCATTTGTATTTCTTGCATATTAAGTTTTTAAATCTATCCATTCTGGATGAGTTTTGTTAATTTACATCTTGCTGGTAAATAAGTCACCTGATTTAGATATTCAAAGTCATTTTTGTAGAATTAATTCATTATTTACACTGAAGCCCAGTGGAATTTTAAAAATGTGAATCAGATTAAATCATTCTTCTGTTTAATGACTTCTACTACATTCAAAATACGAGGTAACATTTATAATAGCTAATATGGCTCCAATGATAAGGCCCTTCCCTCTGTGTTCATCTGCTTCAGCTCTTGAAGGTATCATGGTTCAGCCTCCTTCTCCAACCCATTCTTTAGTTTCTTCTAAACTAAGAAGTCCTTGAACATACCCAGATTCCAGACAATGGTTTCCGAGTATTACTTCCCACTAAAAGTTAAGAAGTATCTTTGAAGACTGTAAATTTGCAAAAAGTGGGCAGAATGATTTCCCACGGTTCTTATTTGCCTATTTTCCACACACCCTTAAAGTCACTTAATCAATAGGTATATTGGCCATCACGCAGTTTACCTGAGTGTAATGGTCAGTTGTCACATCATCATTTGTCAATGTCCATTCCCCATACTGGAAATATTTAGACTCATTGTACCAGATTCTGATCACATTTGACCATGAGATAGGATAAGATGTCAGATGCATATTTTCTCCACAAAAAGTATCTAAGAGGAGGAAAAAGGGCTAGGTTATACTTTATGAAGCTTGGAAACATTTTACAAGGATACTTTCCTGACTATTTTAGAAATGTTTCACTGGTCATCCAAGCAATGTTTGATAAGAGGAGGCCAACTCAGCTGTATTTGGCTAACAATTTTCTTTCTCATTGATGAATAACCATGTGGTGTTCAGGTTTGCTGAAAACTGACAGTCGGAAATGATCTGCAAGCTTGGAGATCAGATCAACCAGCATTTCAGTTTCTGCCATGTCCAAGCTGATGGTGAAAGATGAAACCAATCAGAACAGTCTATGAACTGTAACCAAGTCCATGCCTCGAAAGCAACCACACGAAGTATTCATCATGCAAAGACCTTGGAATAAACATTTGCTCATTTGGCCATCCATTTACTTGTGATGTGGGCTCTCAATCAAACATGACGTTTGGTAGTAAACTGCCTTCCTCTGGGGCAGGGAAGACTCATATTTCCAATTCACAGCTTAATAGTATTGAATAAAGATGCCCCCAAATCTTTAAATAAAAAGTGTTATTAATGTCTGCTCGTGTAGGAGACACTAACGGCTTTTCAGGAAACTAGCAGTGATCTACCTAATATATATGCCATGAGATGGGTTTATTTTTGAGCATCTAAACTTGTTCTTATGGGCAGCTCCATAGAGTTAATATGACTCACTTCTCAAATAAAGATAGCTCATTCCAAAGCTAAATATAGCCCCATGGTAATGCTGTGAGTAGCTGAGATAACTATGGGCTTCCCGGGTGGCGCTAGTGGTAAAGAATCTGCCTGTCATTGTAGGGGATGTAAGAGATGCGGGTTACATCCCTGGGTTGGGAAAATTGCCTGGAGGAGGGCATGGAGAGGAACTCACTCCAGTATTCTTGCCTGGAGAATCCCACGGACAGAGGACCTGGTGGGCTATAGTCCACAGCGTCACACAGAGTCAAACATGGCTGAAGTGACTTAGCATGCATGCACGAAATAACTGCATGGAGTGGAACCTTCTAGCTATACAGCTTTTCATCTGTTATTATTGTGTTCAACTATCCTATGATATTGAGAGCTTTGACTCTTTTCTTTTGGTGATCAGAATCAGGAATTTGAAAATTTGAATATCCAAATTTAAAAATTAGCAGTAATGAATCAGTGCTATGAGTCACAATTCACTGCCATTTATGGGTTAAGTGTAAATACATGCTAGATGACTCAACTTACCCTTACCAAGTTACTGAACAATTCCTAAGCACTTTTGAGCAAAAAGGTGTGTTGTATACCTACTTGTAATTCGCCTCTTGAGTGCATTGCTTTGTACCAATTCACAATCCTTTGACAACATTCTGGCATTTTGTGCAGCTTCTTCACTCCAATTCTACAAGTGAAATACAAACACATGGCCTTAATAATATTTCTATGATAAGATTCTAGTTCATTCTTTCTAAAAATCCAAAGCTAGCAATATTCTCAATTGTGTAGGCTAACAATTGAATTCTCTTAAATATTTTGGTTGAAGGCACCTCTCTAAAACATTTTGGTTAGAAGAGGAAGACCCTTGAACTTACAAGATCAAAACTTGATAATAATATTCAGATGTAGCTTCTTTTTCTGAAATATTAGCATTTAAGTAAATGCTTCCATTAAAATAGACAAGTTAGAAATCCATCCCATTATTTATTAATAGTTTTACCTTTGACACATTATTAAATCTCTTTGAATCAGTTTCTTCATCTGTAAAATATACCCCATAATTCATACACAATAGTTTGTTCAAAAATTTTAAGTTTTAACTTGGATAATTCACTCAATACAACTATGATATAATAAATCTTATGCTACATGCTCAATAAATAAGTATTGCTGTGATTAGAAACAAATATAGTGTCACATAACTCCATCTAAATTGTGAATAATAATAGCAAATCATAACTAACATACATGCAAGGATCTGTCACCAATTCTTTACGTGTATTCTCTCATCTTTACTTAGAGCAGTTCTACAAAGCAATCACTCTTACTATCCTCATCTGAAGATCAGGAAACTGAGACACAGAGATGCTGCTTAACTTTTCAGGATAATACCATCTATAGGTGGCAGAAAGAAAATTGGAATCCAAGTTCTTCTGGCTCTGGAGTGTGTGCTCCTAACTCTTGATGTGTGTCAGTTGTGCTAAGTTGAAGCATTTTGTTGGATTTTTCTCCAAATAAGATGAAAAGCAGAAAGTCTATATCCCTTGTTATGGGACTGTGACAAATGTTCTCCCAGACACTCTTTCATTCTCATGTTATGTACATCCACTTAAAAGATTGTCCCCAAATCTGCACAAAACACATTATTACTGAAAAAAAGTTACAGCATTTCTTGTTTACTATGGGCTTTTATATAAATCATCCAGCTACTCTTGAAAATAATTTTTTCAATGATGCCCTAACTTAGATTTTCAGTATTTTCTCTGCCATTGAAGAAGTTTATCTCATATGCATAGGCTGCCCTCTGTGTTAGTTTTATAGAATTACCCCCCAGGTCAATGAGTTGATTAAATTGTGAGGTTAATTAAGTAACTCATTAACTTAGAGTCAAAGGAAAAATATGGTTTTGTGGGGTTTGCTTGTTTCATGCAAGAAAAGATGTATTTCCAGAATGAAGTAAGTCAAAAGAGAAAAACAAAATCATATATTAATGCATATACCTGGAATCCAGAAAAATGGTATACATGAACTTATTTGCAGAGCAGAAACAGAGGCTCAGACATAGAAAACAAACATATGGATACCAAGGGGGGAAAGGGGAGTGGAATGAGTTGGGAGATTGGGACAGATGTATACATATATATAGGTGTATATATATATATATATATATATATATATATATGGATATGTATAGGACTTCCCTGGTGGCTCAGACAGTAAAGCGTCTGTCTACAGTGCAGGAGACCTGGGTTCGATCCCCGAGTCAGGAAGATTCCCCTGGAGAAGGAAATGGCAATCCACTCCAGGACTATTGCCTGGAAAATCCCATGGACAGAGGAGCCTGGTAGGCTACAGTCCATGGGGGTCACAGAGTTGGACACGACCGCGTGACTTCATGACAACGATGGATATGTATATATATATACATATCTATAGATATAGATAGATATATACACTACTATGTATAAAAAAATAGATAACTAATGAGAACTGACTGTAAAATAAGGAATCCTACCCAATACTCTATGATGACCTAAATGAGAAGGAAATCCAAAAAAGTGGATATATATGTACCACTGATTCACTTTGTGGTACAGCAGAAACTAACACAGCATTGTAACTATACTCCAATTAAAAAAAAGAAAGAAAAAAAGAAAAAAAACTAGACCTTGAGTAAAGAAAAGGGGGAAAAAAAGATGTAAGATATATTTCAATGATGGATACATCTAATTAAAAAGTAGAGATGGCATAAAACATCTCATCAGGGCATAATGTCTCCTGGCAGTGGAAATAACATCACTGAACTCGCAAATACAAAATCTTGCCTGTTCTGACCAGTTACCAAGTGTTTAGAACTGGAACTTATCTGGCTAATTTACTGCTGACTGTTCATTGTGCACGCTAAGATGCACCGCCCATATCCAGATCACTTTCAGAACTGAAGCACTTATTTCCTCTTGAGCTGAGAGTCTTGCCCACAGAAAGCTCTACTGTCTTTTTTAACACGTGTTGTCCTTATTCATGAGCATACTTACTTTCCTAGGGCAGCACATATCTAACAGCACAAGCACATAGCTATAGTAACTATAAATGCCACGCAACCTCTCTCCCACTCAGGACAAGGTCTACTGAGCTGTCCCAGTTGTCCAGTTTCCCATGGGATTAGTGGAGGCTTCTGTTGTGCCTATGCTCACAACCCAACTTCTTTGTACACTCTATGCTGCCTCTTTATCCACATCCACAGATCTCTGTAAATCTGGAAATTGTTCCCCAGTAGACATCATACATGCTAATCTCCATCTCAGAGTCTGTTTATCTTCTTGTGTAAAGTACCTGAAACCTTAATTACAAATAGTATGTGGTTCAGACTTCTTTAAGGAAGCTGTTTAGGATATTGCCTCTGAGTAATGTTGGTAAGATACAAATGTTTTTATTATACATCATAAGTTAGATCAAAAGTAAGTATGTATGGTTATTTCAGAAAAATTACAAGTTCTGGCTTTAGTAATGGTTCTGTTTAAATAAAATTCCAACTTTATGTGCAGAAACTTTTGTTTTTCTTTTCTGGAAAAATCTTTGCCTGGCATTTGTGATTGGCTTTTCAGCTCTACTATAATTCTATCAGTTCCTTTCTCTCCATGCCCTATGCATTATTTACAGAAAAACTCAGTTCCCATACTGTCTTTTAAAATGTTACTCAGTTTTACTTGTGCACTTAATTTATCATATTATTGATCTCTCATACCTTTGCATCTTAACACTTAAATATATTAATTTTATAGAGGATAAGATGGCTGAATGGCATCACTGATTCGATGGATGTGAATCTGAGTGAACTCCGGAAGCTGGTGATGGACAGGGAGGCCTGGCGTGCTGTGATTCATGGGGTCGCAAAGAGTCAGACACGACTGAGTGACTGAACTGAACTGAACTGATATATTCAATGCTGTGC
Source organism: Madoqua kirkii (assembly GCA_006408675.1). Classification (NCBI taxonomy): domain Eukaryota; kingdom Metazoa; phylum Chordata; class Mammalia; order Artiodactyla; family Bovidae; genus Madoqua; species Madoqua kirkii. The sequence continues at coordinate 11,114 of SJYC01075546.1, read as the reverse complement.
TGTGCTTAGTCACTCAGTTGTGTCAGACACCTTGAAACCCCATGGACTGTAGCCTGCCAGGTACCTCTGTCCATGGGGATTCCCCAGGCAAGAATACTGGAGTGGGTTACCATTCCCTCCACAGGGGAATCTTCCCAACCCACAGATTGAACCCAGGTCTCCCTCATGATAAGCAGATTCTTTACTGTCTGTGCCACCAGGGAAGCCCAAGAATATTGGAATAGGTAGCCTATCACTTCACCAGGGGATCTTCTTGACCCAGGAGTTGAACTGGGATCTCCTGCATTACAGGCAGACTTTTTACCAGCAGAGCTACAAGGGAGGCCCATATATTTAATACTGTGTTCTAATATTTCTTCTGTATTTGCCTTGAATACACAATAATAAAGTCTGTGAAATCAGAGACAATATTTTCTGTTCACTCTATAACTTCTTCACTATCTCCCAGCTACACTTATTTGCTCATCTGGAAACTGAGGATTTAGAACCCTGTTTGTCCTAAGGAAGGTAAAGTGTTAAGAGCTAGTCCCTGGAGCTGGCCATTTGTATTTGAATCTGTTTTATCCAGTACTTAAGACTTTGGATGAGATACCTAACTTCTCTGATGTTCAGATTTACCATCTATAAAACAGAGAGGATATATCATTTACATCACAAGATGATTGGGAGAATTAAATGAAATAATGCAATAAGGCTTCACCAATATGTGAAACGTGAACTTCCTGATGTTCAAGCTGGTTTTAGAAAAGGCAGAGAAACCAGAGATCAAATTGCCAACATCCGCTGGATCATGGAAAAAGCAAGAGAGTTCCAGAAAAAACATTTATTTCTACTTTATTGACTATGCCAAAGCCTTTGACTGTGCGGATCACAATAAACTGTGGAAAATTCTTCAAGAGATGGGAATACCAGATCACCTGACCTGCCTCTTGAGAAACCTATATGCAGGTCAGGAAGCAACAGCTAGAACTGGACATGAAACAATGGACTGGTTCCAAATAATAAAAGGAGTACATCAAGGCTGTATATTGTCACCCTGCTTAAATGCAGAGTACATCATGAGAAACTCTGGGCTGGAGGAAGCACAAGGTGGAATCAAGATTTCTGGGAGAAATCTCAATAAGCTCAGATATGCAGATGACACCATCCTTATGGCTGAAAGTGAAGAAGAACTAAAGAGCCTCTTGATGAAAGTGAAAGAGGAGAGAGAAAAAGTTGGCTTAAAGCTAACATTCAGAAAACTAAGGTCATGGCATCTGGTTCCATCACTTCATGGCAAATAGATGGGGAAACAGTGGAAACAGTGGCTGACTTTATTTTTCTGGGCTCCAAAATTACTGCAGATGGTGATTGCAGCTCTGAAATTAAGAACCGCTTACTCCTTGGAAGGAAAGTTATGACCAACTTAAACAGCATATTAAAAAGCAGAGACATTACTTTTCTAGCAGAGGTCCATCTAGTCAAGGCTATGGCTTTTCCAGTGGTCATGTATAGATGTGAGAGTTGGACCATAAAGAAAGCTCAGCAGCGAAGAATTGATGCTTTTGAACTGTGGTGTTGGAGAAGACTCTTGAGAGTCCCTTGGGCTGCAAGGAGATCCAACCAGTCCATTCTAAAGGAGATCAGTCCTGGGTGTTCATTGGAAGGAATGATGTTGAAGCTGAAACTCCAATACTTTGGCCACCTGATGTGAAGAGTTGACTCACTTGAAAAGACCCTGATGCTGGGAAAGATTGAAGGCAGGAGGAGAAGGGAATGACAGAGGAAGAGATGGTTGGATGGTATCATCGACTCGATGGACATGAGTTTGAGTAAACCTGGGAGTTGTTGATGTACAGGGAGGCCTAGCGTGCTGCAATCCATGGGTGTGCAGAGAGTCAGACACGACTGAGTGACTAAGCTGAATTGAATGCAATAAGATTCTAAAAGAATGCCTTTCAAACTATAGTAAGTATAATATGCTGTCAGTTACAATACTCACAATTCAAAAATGCCTATGCTAGCTGCTGGCTTTTATTATTTTGGGTTCTAAGATGACCAAGAGAAATATTTCAAGATCATTTTTCCATTTACTCTTTTCCTCCTTTTTTTTGCCATTTGTCTGAGAAAACTGTCCTCTAGACTCAGTTCCCAGTGCCTGCATTATTTTCAGCGTTTGTTATTTGAGGCTGGTCTAGGGCTAAACAACCAAGTTTAGGATCCCCCAAACCTGAGTGATACTTCTGGGATATAATATAGGTGAGGCTAGTCACCTAATACACCTGAACAGTTCCTACATTTGTTTGTTTGATAACACTTTGTTTGCTCACACTGCAGGTTTACAGAGGAAAGACAATTTCTCTCTTCTTATATGCTAAGTTGCTCTAGTCATATCTGACTCTTTGTGACCCTTTGGCCTGTAGCCCACCAGGGTTCTCTGTCCATTGTATTTTCCAGGCAAGATTATTGGAGTGGGTTGCCATTTCCTACTCAAGGGGATCTTTTCAACCCAGGGATAGAACTCAGGTCTCTTAAGTCTCCTGCACTGGCAGGAGAGTTCTTTACCACTAGTGTTTGAAACAAGGAAATAGATTTGCCAATATTTGCTCATCTAGCTGCACCACCAGGTTAGAACATGGGCATCTTGATTCTCAGGGCATCTTGATTCTCAGATCATCTTAGTTTCTAGGCTACTTCCCAATGAAGACAGCTATGAAATGCCTCTCCAAATGCATTGTTAAAGCATCTGTAGCATCTGCCATACTGGATATTGACTGGCAGCATCAGCATTATCTGGGAGCTTGGAATGGTATTCATCTCAGACCTCCTGAATCAGACCTCAGAGAGCGGAGCCCAGGTCCTGTGCTTCATCAAATTCAGCTGCCTCAAGCATACTAGAGTTTGAGAAACACTGTGTTAGGGTCGATTAAGAATAAAATTACACTTCCTGTGAAGTGTAATTGTGGCTCTGTCAGTTACTAACTCTGTGAGTTTGGGAAAGCTACTTACCTCCTCTGAGCCTCTGATTCTTCTGTTGCATTATAGGTTTATTTGTGAAGACCAGACTTTTAGTATATGGAAACCAAATAGAACTTAATAAAATCTCAGTAAACTCTGTTATTATCATTGGCATCATCATGGTTGTTGTTTAATTGATCTTACCATTTTCAGCATGTTGCTGGCTGGTGGAGATACTCCTCTCCTGAGGGTGTTATGTGTAGTAACTATTTCTTCTTGGACAGCCTCCATTTCCGTAAAGAGTGTATTATATGGAACTTTGGCTGGTTTTGTCTGTGACCAGAAAATTACTAATTAGTCTTGTTTCTTTTAAGTGTAATTTGTAACACATAGTATAGTACTTGTAGACTTCATGAAATAAATTTACAGTTTATGTTGAATAAACAATGCTCTAGAGCTCTTTTCACTCTAAGCCATCTCAGTAAACTGGTTTCCATTGCTCCAGTATTAGTTTTGAGGACTTTTTGAATATCAGTCTGACAGTACACAAGTCTACACAACAGTGCACTATGATAGGATTGTTTTTCAGATTTATAATTGGTATTTTGGACCATATTGAGATATTTTTATTGGGCAATACGAACCATAGTGGAAAATGTTTTGATACTATTATACCTTTTAGTGCCTGGCTTCCCTTCCTTGGTGCATTCTCCACCCTACCTCCTGCAAGTGTTATTTTTGCATCCCAAATAAACCACTCACACTTGAGTGTTGTTTAAAGGTATGTGTCTGGGAGAATCTAAATATTCATCACTGAGTACAAAACCTTCAGGGTCTTCAGCCCAGATTGTGCATCTTTGTCTGATTCATACGAGAAAACATTGATATTTGTATCAGCATATGTACATATAATATAGAATTCAAGTCAACTACAAAATAAAATGTTTCATTTGTTTATCTTTTATCCTGTAGCTTACTAAGAAAAACAATTAATGGTTTTAATTTTTTAGGTTAGCATTAATTTTTGTAAAGAGCATCTTCTTTTATGTGTGTGTGTGATTCACATGTATTTTATACTATTTTTTTTAAAGTGAAAAACCTATATGGTATAATTTGAATGGTATATATGTATTTTTCAACTACCACAGGACTATCAACAGTTTCTGAATGGATAGGATTCAGTCATACTTTGCTCAAATATAGTAGTTCTTGTCTTATATTTTGTTTAAAAATTTAAGGATATTGGGAGAAGACAAAACTATAAAATCATTACACTTCTCTAGAAACTGTCCCCTGTGGATGTCATTTCTTCAAAAACACACTCATAAAGTGCTATTTTTCAGTCATACTGCAAGTATCCTGGACTAGATTAGAGGGATCAAATTGCCAACATCCGTTGGATGATAGAATAAGCAAGAGAATTCCAGAAAAGCATTTACTTCTGCTTCATTGACTACCTTAAAGCCTTTGACTATGTGGATTACAACAAACTGTGCAAAATTCTTAAAGATATGGAAATACCAGACCACCTTACCTGCCTTCTGAGAAACCTGTATGCAGGTCAAGAAACAATATTAGAACCAGACATGGAACAAGAAACTGGTTCCAAATTGGGAAATGAAGACGTCAAGGCTGTATATTGTCACTGTGCTTATTTAAATTATGTAAAGAGTACATGATGTGAAATGTCAGGCTGGATAAAGCACAGGCTGGAATCAAGATTGCTGGGGAAAATATCAGCAACCTCAGATATGTAGATGACACCACTCTTATGGCAGAAAGCAAAGAGGAACTAAAGAGTTTTGTGATGAAGGTGAAAGAGGAGAATGAAAAAGCTGGCTTAAAACTCAACATTCAAAAAACTAAGATCATGGGATCCGATCCCATCACTTCATGGCAAACAGATTAAGAAACAATAGGAACAGTGACAGGCTTTATCTCTTGTGCTCCAAAATCACTGCAGATGATGACTGCAGCTATGAAATTAAAAGATGTTTGCTCCTTGAAAGAAAAATCATGACCAAGCTAGACAGCATATTAAAAAGCAGCATATTAAAAGCCAACAAATGTCCACCTAGTCAAAGCTATCGTTTATCCAATAGTCATGGATGGATGTGAGAGTTGGACTATAAAGAAAGCTGAGGGCCAAAAAATTGATGTTTTTGAACTGTGGTGTTGGAGAAAACTCTTGAGAGTCTGTTGGACAGCAAGGAGATCAAACTAGTCAGTCCTAAAGGAAATCATCTTGAATATTCATTGTGAGAGAGTAATAGGCAGGAAGGTTCAGTTCAGTTGCTCAGTCGTGTCCGATTCTTTGTGACCCTATGGACCGTAGCCCACCAGGCTTCCCTGTCCATCATCAACTCCTGGTGCTTACTCAAATTCATGTCCATTGAGTTGGTGATGCTATCCAGCCATCTCATCCTCTGTCGTCTCCTTCTCCTCCCACCTTCAATCTTTCCCAGCATCAAGGTCTTTTCTAGTGAGTCAGTTCTTCGCATCAGGTGGCCAACATATTGGAGTTTCAATGAATACTCATGGTTAATCTCCTTTAGGATGGACTGGTTGGATCTCTCTGCTGTCCAAGGGATTCTCAAGAGGCTTCTTCAACAGTACAGTTCAAAAGCATCAATTCTTTGACTCTCAGCTTTCTTTATAGTCCAACTCTCACATCCATCCATGACTATTGGATAAACGATAGCTTTGACTAGACAGACCTTTGTTGGCAAAGTAACGTCTCTGCTTTTCAATATGCTGTCTAGGTTGGTCATAGCTTTTCTTCCAAGGAGCAAACATCTTTTAATTTCAGATGGCTGCAATCACCATCTGAAGTGATTTTGGGCCCCCCCAAAATAAAGTCTGTCACTGTTTCCATTGCTTCCCTATCTATTTGCCATGAAGTGATGGGACCGGATGCCACAGGACTGATTTCATTTAGGATAGACTGGTTGGATCTCCAAGGCTAGGGGTCTCCCAGCGGAGGAAATAGGCTGCAAGTGTCAGATTTTTTTTTTTAATCTCTTTTTAAGTGGTAGGAGGAAACAAACTACAAGTGTCAGATTTTTTTCCCCTTCTCTCTATAAAAGTAAAAGGAGGTTTCTCTTAAAATTCTCTGATCCCATGACAACACCTGGTTGCACCTAAACTTAACTTTTCTCAAACCTTGAGCTAACCAATGCATTTTTCTTATGGACATGTTTTTCTTAAGCTATGTTAATGAACTACGGATTTACCCTAGACTCTGTCTCCAAGTTGCTTCCACCTAAGACTCAACCGACTTGACAAACCAGTATGTTTTACTCATACAATTGTTCTCCTAATCTATGTTAATGAAACCAAATATTTGCTTGGAAGCTTGCCTTTCTTCAAGAATCATGTCAATCATCTTATAGCCCTGGGGTGACTCACCTTGTGCCAATATTATCTCAAAATGCATGTGGTGGGTGAGGAGCCTGGTGCCACTCTGAGTTTTGAGACATTTCCCTTCTCTAATTAGCAGCCTGCTAGTAGCTATATAACATCCTGCTAAAGACTAGCAGGGGGGCACTCTTTCTGCCCCCTTCCGATGTCTATGTCAGAAGCTTTCTCTGTCTCTTTTTTACTTTAATAAAACTTGGTTACACAAAAGCTCTGAGTGATCAAGCCTTGTTACTGGCCCTAGATTGAATTCCTTTCCTCTGGAGGCCAAGACTCCCTGTGTCTTTCATGGCTCAGCAATAACCTTTCAATTGGAAGGACTGAAGCTGAAGCTCCAATATTGTGGACACCTGACTCATTCAAAAAGACCCTGATGCTGGGAAAGATTGAAGGCAGAAGGAGAAGGGGATGACAGAGGATGAGATGGTTGAATGGCATCATTGACTTGATGGGCATGAGTTTGAACAAGCTCCTGGAGTTGGTGATGGACAGAGAAGCTGGGCAGGCTGCAGTGCATAGGGTCACAAAGAGTTGGACACGACTAATGACTGAACTGAGCTGAATTGGGAACCCACAAGAAGTTCCTTAAGTTCCACATGATAACTCTCCCTGCTCCTCTTAAAATATGCTGCTTAAATGAATTTAATGTCATTTAGCTCTAGCTATCCACCTCCAAACATTTACTTTCATGTAGTGATTTTCCTGTAAATTCCTCTCATTGATAGAACTTGGGTCTCCTGAAAAAGTTCATCTTGTCTACCCCAAATTCTGCAGTCAACAGGAGTGATATCAGCATTCACATGGATGACTCAACCATCTCATATCCTGGGTGCTTGAACTTTAGTCTCTTAAGCTTCTCTTCTGAGGCTTTTTAGTTTTCTACCATAAAGGTTGCAGCCTATATTTGATGATCACTTCAAAATGCAATACTTTTAACTTACCAGAGGATTGTTGGGTTTCAAGCAAGAGCTCCATCTGGTTTCTCATGGGGAAAGAAGTATGAGTGATAAGATCCACACCAGCACCCCAGTAATCTAATATATGTGGATTGTCTTTCATTTATTGAATTAAGTGGCTTTCACTTTTTTCCACTTTTGACTTCTAGCTAGCATATGAAAATATAAAAACCACTCATGTTCTATACCAAAACAATTAACCAGTTCATCATAAAAAATGTTTTCAGTTCATTACAATGTAATATTTTCTTTATATCATTGAGATTTTTTTACAGGTACATATTATTGGATGACTTGTAAAATACTCAGAATTTATTTCTTCTTATATAACATTAAATGTTTCATTTCTATTCTGTGAATGTTGAAACTCTTGTTTTTAATAAGTAGTGAGATTCAAGCATCATATATTGACTCAGTTGCTAACACCTCCTCACATTTCTCTCCTTGCTGTTGGCATATTTCATTTTTTATTTTTGATTGTGATGTGAGGCTTGTGGGATCTTAATTTCCAGACCAGGAACAGAACCAAAGCCCCATGCAGCGGAAATGTGGACTCCAAACCACTGGACTTTGAGGGATGTCCTGGCACTTTTCATTTTATATTTAATTTGGATGTGTTAAATTCTTGTTATAGTCATAAATCAGAAAGCGCAGTTGGGATATTGATGAAATACTTATCATTTCTGGGTAAAAACTAAAAAACAATATTTTCCCCATTTTTCATGGCAAATGCATGGATCAGTTGTAAAGAAGTAATTCCCACCCTACATTTTTAGCTTTTTGAATTATTCAGAAAAGGTTAATGATGTAAGCATGGGCTTGTGAAGTCAAACTGCTTAGATTTACCTTCAGACTCTGCCACTTCCAAGTTATCTGACTTTGGTCACATGACTTAACTTCTTATGTTTGGTTTCTTTTGCTGTATTATGAGATTAAGAAGAGTATGGCAACCCACTCCAGTGTTCTTGCCTGGAGAATCCCAGGGATGGGGGAGCCTGGTGGGCTGCCGTCTATGGGGTCGCAGAGCTGGACACGACTGAAGTGACTTAGCAATGGAGCTATGGTGAGAACTAGGTGAGTACTGGGCATGTGCCTGTGTGTGCTCAGCTGCTATAGTCGTGTCTGAATCTTTGTGACCCTGTGAACTTTAGCTGGTCTACTGGGCATAGCATCCTCACAATAGTGCCTGCAACAAAAAAAGTTGTAGCACAGAGTTAGCTCTTATCCTTCTCTCAAAAGTAATCATAAAATATACAATCTTCACATACGTTTATAATCAAAACAGGCAGGCAGCCAGCAGCAACAGCCAGAAACAAGAAGCATTTCATTGTCATCCCTGTAAGAAAAGTAACATAACTTTAGACTATTGCCGACTTGTAGGAATAATGTTTTGTCATAAGTCTTTTTGGGAAACACTTTTACATGCATTTGCATTTTTTATTTTTTTGCAAAAAGAGACCTGCAGGATCAGAACAAGGTTTTAATATGCTAGTCATTGGTACCAAGAGAGGAAGAGAGAACTATGATTGGGAGAATAACAGAAGTTAGTGTAATCCCTGGAGTCTCTGAATATGTTACATTGTATGACAAAAGAGAATTAAGGTAGCAGATAAAATTCAAATTGCTTATCAGTTTACTTTAGAGTTGGGATAGTGTCCTGGCTTATCCATGTGAATTCAATGTAATCATGAGAATGCTAATTCGCTTCAGTTGTGCCCAACTCTGTGACCCTATGGACTATAGGCAGCAGGTTCCTCTGTCCATAGGATTCTCAACAATATTGGAGTGAGTTGCCACGCTTTCCTCCAGGGATCTTCCCGACTCAGGGATTGAATCCATGTCTCTTATGTCCTCCTGCATTAGCAGGTGGGTTCCTTACCACCTGGGAAGCATATGTGAAAGACAGAGGCAGCATCAGTGATGGATGATGAGGAAGGCTCAGTTAGCCACGACTGACTTTGAAGACAGAGGGAAGGACTATGAGCCAAAGAATATGGACAACCTGTTGAAAGTAGGCAAAGGCAAGGAAATAATTCTCCCCTGAATTTAGCTCAATGAGACCCATTTGGACTCCTGAGCTCCAGACTATATAAATAGTAAATGTGTACTGTTTTAAGATTCTGAGCTTATAGGAATTTGTTGCAGCAGCAACAAGGAAACTAATATAAATACATTAAGATTAGATTTGAATTTTCTATTGCTGGAGAATCCCAGGGATGGAGGAGCCTGGTGAGCTGCCATCTATGGGGCTGCACAAAGTTGGACACGACTGAAACGAATTTGCAGCAGCAGCAGCAGCAGTAGCAGCAGCATAGCATACTTTGGCCACCTGATGCAAAGAGCTGACTCATTGGCACAAACCCTAATGCTGGGGAAGATTGAAGGCAGGAGAACGGGACAACAGAGAATGAGATAGTTGGATGGCATCACTGACTCAAGGGACATGGGTTTTGGTGGACTACAGAAGTTGGTGATGGACAGGGAGGCCTGGCATGCTGCAGTTTGTGGAGTTGCAAGAGTCGGACATGACTAAGCTACTGAACTGAACTGATAGCAAGGGGGTGTGATGTTGGTGCAAATGATTTACATACATGATTTAGAGATATTCTGTAAAGTCTGTTCACTCTGTCAAGAGTGGTTGTCACTGTGAGTGGAGCAAATCGGAGTGAATTTTATTTCTGTTTGATACAGGTTGCTGATGCTAGCATATTAATAAATATAGGTTATTAAATTTGGTTGATACTTTCTTTTTACAGTCTGCCAAGTTTAGTTCTGAATCAATCCTGCTGAGTGGGAAGCAGAAGGGGCCGTTTGGTTCTCATTTTAAAGAAGACTTTCAAAGAGCAGGTTAGACGATTTGTGCAGACTAATACAAACAATGCAGTTTGCCATTGCTGTTAAACTTCCCCTACACGCTGCCAAACATGTTTGTATGAGAGGAATTTGTAAATCAATTCTTTCAGGGAACATACGCACATAACTAATCTGTCCTTTACTGCATTTTTTTTTTTTTGTATTTTCCTTTCGCTTCCTCCGTTGCTGCCTCCAAAATGTACAAACCCTCAAACCCTAAAATACACAATAACACAGATGAAATATACAACTTATTCTGTTACTTAATTCTCAATAATCCAATAAAGCAATTTTTTCCCAAGTTAACTGAAGAAAAAAATAGAATAAAAATCTTCTCAACTATACTAGGTTGATATATACACACAAGGAGAAGGCAATGGCACCTCACTCCAGTACTCTTGCCTGGAAAATCCCATGGACAGAGGAGCCTGGTGGGTTGCAGTCCGTGGGGTCGCTAAGAGTTGGACATGACTGAGCGACATCACTTTCACTTTTCACTTTCATGCATTGGAGAAGGAAATGGCAACTCACTCCAGTGTTCTTGCCTGGAGGATCCCAGGGCCGGGGGAGCCTGGTGGCTGCCATCTATGGGGTTGCACAGAGTCAGACACGACTGAAGCAACTTAGCAGCAGCAGCAGCATTTATACCCCTTATACTATATCTCTACATCTTTTTTTAAGGAAAAATTTTTTGGGGGTGATGTGAATGCTCATTATCTTAATTATTATGATAACTTTGCAGATATATACAAGCATGTACTGGAATTGATAATTCAGATTTTTGTCTTTCAAGTCTTTTTTCTTATGCATAATTCAATATTCAGATTCATCCATAATATCCATAATACATACAAAAATTGTATCCTGTTTCCCCAAGAATTTCTATTATTATATATTCCTTATGATCATTGTTTTGATAATGTGAAATAGCTGTAATTAGCTTAAGATTTT